>CBMN010077336.1:0-22636 GCA_000582825.1 Hordeum pubiflorum | reverse complement strand
CAATAACAAATCCAATTTCGAAGGGACTTCCTCCCCATGTTGAGAAAACTTTTCTTCTTCCAATTTATCTTTTCTTCATTCAATTCAGTTTAAAAAAGATACCTCAAAATATTTCAATTGGTACGCGCAAGAAATAGGCCAATTCGATAGCTTTTTGTTCAATTTATCGTGGAGTAAAAAACTTATCATCAGTACGAGTCAAGGGAATGATCGCCTGGCCCGGATTTCCGTATAAAGAATACGACGAGCAACGCGGTTTGCAAGGGCAACAGCGTCGTGGTCGTCACGTGCAAGCAATGCTAGCTAAGGCAGGCCCGCCGTCTCTCTCTCTCTCTCAAAAAAGAAAGAGAAAAAAAGGCAGGCCCGCCGGGCCGGGTGGGTCGGGTCGCCGGAGCCCAGACGCAAAGCTCCAATCCGCTTTGTGAGACCGCAAGCGCGTCCGTGATTTATTGTCATTGTTATCAGAAAACGCGTCTTGTCGGGCGGGCAATAAAGAGCCACCCGCTCCACCCGGTTCATATCATATAAATCTTGGATCCACGGCCCAAGCTTTTGTCCTCAATCAAGCAGCAAAGGTCGCTTTCGTCTCCGCCGCCGACGATTCCGCCCCCGCCGCCGCCGACGACGACCGCCCGCCCATGTCGATCCAGGGCCTGCTCCTCGAGGTCAGAGGTAAAAAGCGCGCGCGCCTCGCCCCACTGCTTCCACTGCTTCCCCTCGATTTATTCGACCCCTTTCGCTCAACTGAATTTTGTGGACGCGCTTGCTTTGCTTGCTCGGTTGGTTTTGGATGGAGCAGTGACGGGGTGCAGGAAGCTGCGGGACACGGAGTTCTTCTCGCGCCAGGACCCCTACGTCATCATCGAGTACGCCAACACCAAGCTGCGCACCAGAACGTGCACCGGTATGAAACACCTCCACCATTTTTTTCTTTTCGTTTGCTTCCTTGAGCTCATCGTGCACTCTAGGTGTATGATGTTATGCGTCAGCACGTACCACCACTCCCACTCTTCGTGTGAAAACTGTGCGCAGCATCAAACCTAGCTAGTATTCAAAACTGGTTGTGTTTGAACTTGGGGAGTCTCTGTTAGACTTGTAATTATGTTTGTATACCCTTGTACAATTGTAACCGTACCCAAGAGGTGTCGAAGCCCACAACACGCAATGTGCAAGTGCAACTAATCTATCTGCCGACAGTTTAATCTGTTTATTGACTTTGAGCCATGCATGCCCAGCTCAATCCGTTCCAGTTATCGTGCCTCTGTCCACGAACACACATTGTTCTATAGACCTGTTCATTGAGGAGGTCGTACCCAACTCAGCTTATTCTTGATTCCGTATAGCTGTGCCAACCGCCGTTAAATGCACAAACAACGGCGGGCGAGTGACCAGGTCAACATTGCCTCTTCTTTCTTCTCCAGGATGCATGCATGGGCAGCGACTTGTTTTCATGTTCAGATACAGTTTGCTACAGCAATGCTCGCTCTTCACTTTGTTCCATCAGCAACCTCCGCCCTGGTAGCCTAGCTTAACTAGTGTATTGTACAGTCTTACGGCAATTTACTAGCTAGTCTGTTTCATGATCATGCTCAATAGCTCAATTCGTTTCAGTAGTTGCACCTACCAGCAACGCCCCGGTGGTTGGGTAGCCACAGCATTGCCTCTTTTATTGTTCTCCAGGAGGGTAGGGTGGGCGGCAGACTATTGATGAGTGATGACTACACCGTCCACTCTTCCCCCACCATTTCTTTGTTTGCCTCAGCTTCTCTCTATATGTTGTCAATACTCA
Source organism: Hordeum pubiflorum (assembly GCA_000582825.1). Taxonomy (NCBI): domain Eukaryota; kingdom Viridiplantae; phylum Streptophyta; class Magnoliopsida; order Poales; family Poaceae; genus Hordeum; species Hordeum pubiflorum. The sequence continues at coordinate 20,847 of CBMN010077336.1, read as the reverse complement.
GTACATAAACTCTTCATGGCCGCATGTGAAAATTTGTGTACCAGCAGACTGACTCACCTAGCCTAGCTAGGTGTCGGCCAAAACTATTGGCATTTGAACTGTCAGTAGCGAATGAATTCACTCGAGTTATCTAACGTATTGCACAATTTGACGCCACTTTAGTCTGTTTGTCGAGCCATGTACTCGGCTCAATATCTTTCAGTAAATTGTGCTTTTGTCTACACACACGGTGGGTGCAGCATTGCCACTTCTTTGTGCTAGAGGAGGGTTCGTGGACTAGCAACGACTTGTTCATTTAGGGCATACACAATTAACAGAACTCAATTTGTTCCAGTAGTTGCGCCAGCCAACTGCCGTTGCTCAAACAACGGCCGGTTAGTGACCAGGTCAGGTCAGCATTGCCTCTTCATTCTTCTTCACAGACTGTTCGGTTACTGTATCTATGGGCTGCTTCTCTGAAACATCCGCATCTCATTATTGGGACTGGCCTCTCTTACTTAGCAAACATTAAATAAAATATTTCCCATAAAAAAAACCATTTCATAAAATTGCTAGTAATCTGAGCACTATTCATTCATGAAAGCTGACACCGTTGCAACTGAGCTGACACCATAGGATTTTGATGTTTCTAGCTTCGTCCGTTGCATGCTTGATCATTGCCTCATCTCTTTGGAGTCCACCTATTCGATAGGGTACCCTGCCTACTGTTATTTTTATGAAGATCGCGCGTCTCGCGGTGAGGAGGTCATTTTTGTTTCTTGCCCACCTCCTGGTGGAATCGTTCCACACTAGATTATACAGTCAAAAAAGAATCATGCCCTCCCTAGATACTCAGGTCGATCTGAGAATATATTCTTCTACCTTTGTTTGATGCGCTGCGCACAAGCGGTACCCATTACTCATCCTACTTTATGCGAAAATGCAATGCCCCCTTATGTGGTTATTTTTGTTTCTTTCACGACTGCTGGTTCAAAAGATGCCACCTAGATTGGCATAAGATACTCATGTCGATTCGAGAATATATTCTTTTAACATTGTTTGATGCACGGCCTACAAATAAAGTTCTTCGCGATAGTGGTACTCATTACCAGTGGCGGAGCTTGAACGAATGGGCTTTAAGCCAGAAAATATTCGTTGGTAGTTGAAAACTTTCGTTTTTGCAGGGGGGGCGACTGCCCAGGTTGGCCCTGCCGAAGCTCCGCCACTGCTCATTACTTGTCCTGCAGGAATCCTATTTCCTCTGTAGTACAATTTGGCATCTACCTCTATATGTTTCAAGTGATGCTCTCAGGCTGCTGGGCTCGTTCTAGAAGTTGGGCAATTCAATTATTTGGAACGCTATTTCCCAATGTCAATATGTTACCATTTTTTATACCTCTATTGATATTTGCTACTTGGGTTTCCTTATCCCGACATGTGTTAGCAAACTGGCATGGTGCGCAACTGTCTTTTATTTTGTTCTCTATGAAACTGAAACCATTGCTTATAAAAGTACCCAGGCCTAGAAAACAGCCCTGTTGGAAAGTTCTTTTTCTGTTATCTCACAATTACTGTGCCGAATAGAAAATGCACGCTCATCCATCCTAGAGTTGACCTGAACAAGTCCTCAACCTTTTTCCAAGAGGTCCTTAGATCTGCATTTCATAACTTATTATTTAATCTAGCTGACTATCACCCATTGACTTTCAATGCGGATTGCTATGACATTTTCTTTCGGTGTGGACTGCAAGTACATTTCCAATAATAAAGAAATATTCGTATTGTACATATTTGACCTCCATAAGCTTACTTTTTTTTAATACAATCAGATGGGGGAAGGAACCCGTCCTTCGACGAGAAGTTCCATATACCACTCATTGAGGGGCTCCGTGAACTGAGTATCAACGTGTGGAACAGCAACACAATTAACACCGATGACTTCATTGGCAGCTGCAGGTTTGTGCATTATGATGCAGCTCATTTTAGTCATTACTGTTGCCTAGTAAAGCGACTGATGACTGAGTGTTTCTGCATGCAGGGTGCCGCTGAACAAGGTACTCACGAGTGGCTTCGATGACGCCTCATGGCCCCTCCAGACACGCCATATGAAGTAAGTCCTTTTGTCACATATGTACTAGACCTTTCTGCCACTGTTACTTGCAGATTTTCTGACACTAAAGTCGACCTGCGCAGGTCTGCCGGGGAAGTGATGCTCATTATGCACTTTGATGTCTCAGCAATGGTGAGTGATAGGCTGATCACTGGTCTCTGTTTCAATTTTTCTGTTGATGTTCTATTGCCTCATTATTATTTTGCTTATTATGTATGCCAGAAGAACAAGATGATAGGTAAACCTACTGGCCAATATGCACCGTCCCCATACGGTGCCTCCTCAGGTTCATACCCAACTCCTTCAGCATATGCTGCAGCACCACCGCCACACCAAGCTTATCCAGCTCCTGCCCACGCACCATATCCTGCTCCTTCTGCATACTCAACCCCACCTCCTCAGCAGCAATACCCGCACCAGGCATGTCCTCCTGCAAGTCAACCGCCACAGCCACATGGACAACCGTACCCGCCGCAGCAGCCATACGGGCAACCGTACCCGCCGCAGCAGCCATACGGGCAACCGTACCCGCCGCAGCAGCCGTACGGGCACCAACCGTACCCACCACAGCCATATGGGCAACCGTACCCACCACCTTCAGCAGCACAATCCCCTTATCCACCTGGTAAGATATTGACGAGCTTGGATAAATCCATGTGTTTTCATGACTCTAATCAAGTGAACTAATCTGATGATCTCACTGAATCTTATGCAGCGCCGTACCCCGGAGCTTATCCACCACGGCCATATTGATATACCCACAGCTCCGGTGACCTGACGTGGCGGCATCGAAACGAAGAAATGATGATCAGTTCTGGCTGCTGAGTTGTTTCAAATGGATCACACCAAGCCTACTGAAGGTGTGTTGGATAACTGAAACAGCATGTAAATCGCCTCCTTTGCGCTAGTGTTGCGAACAGCCTAGCAACCATCAGAAACGTTTATTCTCTGGTATGCACTATATAATTAGATTGCAGACTGCTGTGACGAAGTCAGTTCTATATTGTGGGTTTGCCAAGATGGTGAGACGCCTTGCTTCTATTTTGAAATCCCTATTGACTGTTCTGCCATTAAGTCTAATGATAGACTTGTAGTGCCGCCTGCTTGAATGCCAGCGAATGCACTGCTGGCTGCCGGCTGCAAGGTCGCAGCACGTGAAACCTGTGGAAGTGTTTTTTGATGCTCAATAAATTTGCTTTGTTTGGTATATATACTCGTGATGAGTGGTGAATTAAGAAATGAGGTTTGTGGGATTCCTGAGTTCGGCTCTGTAGATGTTGGTAGAATAATCACCTGTTAAATTTCAAATTTTAGTTGATATGTTGTTGGGGTTTGGTGGTGTGCTTGGGTGCTGTTCTAGAGCTGCCCTGATGAATCCTAGGCCACATAAGCCCTATTTGTTTTCTTTTAGTACACAAGTCACCTTTTGTCCTTGGGCCAGTAAATAGGTAACATAGCACTCAAATGCTCTAACTATTTACAAAATTCGAGTATGATATATCTTTGTGTCTTCCCCACTTCAAACGAGAATGTGTCGATCATGCAGCTGGCAGCATGGTCACAGAAGTTTCAAATGTATAATGCCAGCCTATATAAGATAACGCATTACGGAATGTATATTCATGGTTAGAATTTTGTGCACAAGAAAAACAGACATTCATACATACGGGTGTAGACCCTAATATTTAGAGAGCTGATCAGTTTTGATGGCATAAGGGTTGGGGACTGCTCCTTCGTCCCGGCGCTAATGAGCGGGATCAATGCCTTGTCTGGGCCAGGCATGAAAATAAGCACTTTGAATAATTTACTTTCCAGCAAAAGAGAATTTCTAAGGGGAAGAAAGTAGGTACCAGATGAACTTCATGGCAATGAACAACAGAACGGCACTCTGTTATGTACTTAGGAAAATCTTACCAAGAGCTAAGAAAACTTGTAAATGGTGATCTAAAATGTCTTATATTAGTTTACTTCTGGCTTTACTGATAACACTTTGGCGTGCACGGCTGGCTTCGAAGCTATTGCTTACGCCCGTACCTTGTTGCATCTTGTTTGCCATCTTGGCCTCTGCAGACCTGTCAAGATCGAAGGAAAAATGATGAACAAATGAGTAATGCAAGATTGGACAAATGCCATATTTAGGCCTCCTCTGGTTCATAGAATAGGCATATCATGGAAATAGGAAAGTCGTAGGGAGAGAGAAGACACGTATCTCAATCTTATAGAGAAATGTATGTCATTTGGTTCATATAGGATATGTTTTTTTCATTGGGTCTAGGATAATGTTTTTTCTTTTCTTTGAAAAACAAAGGATTGGTTCATATCCTGGACAGGAATATGATTCTATTCCTACAAATCCCTATCCTTAATAACTCCTACAAAATTCCTGCAAATAGAAGAAAAAGCCGTACCTGCTTTCCTTGCCTTCTTGAATCTCGCGAGTCACGGTACTCTCATCCTTCTCACCCTCCTCACTATCAAAAACCACACCCGCAATTTTTATTCTGATCACGGGAGAGTTGGGATGATTCCCGACGACGGCCTCCAATGCAGACTCGGCGGCTTTTATGTTGAAGTTATCAGCATCCCCAACACTAAGTCTTACACAGACATCCCTAAGGCCCGTCAAGCGACTGAAGCCAACAGTTTGAAACGTATCCGATCTCCATTCACTTATGTTGAATCCTAGGTTGACCTTTTGGAGTTTGGGCATCACACCTTGTTCAAAGGACAGGAATGGTGCAGCACACAAGAACTTGAAGTGGCTTACTACTTGGAATCCCCCCTCGGTTATGGCCATCTTTTTTGCTTGAGTTATCTGGGTATACAGGGTGAGAGCAGCGAGGGCAGGCATTCTTTCCAGGATTTCAACATATTCCTCGATAGCCTCAAAATTGCAATCTTTAGGATGCAGAGTTTCCTGAGCTCTCCAAACCACTTAGGGATGCGGAAGAAGATGCAGCAGTGTCGCGACAGCTCGATCCTCCGTAGAAGCAGGTCCGGAGGAGGAGACGCCATGGTAAAGCCAGCTCGGGGAATGCTTGTGCTTGCAGCCGGAGCATCATCCTGAGGAGAGGAGACTAAAGCAGGTACCAGAGTTATGGACTCCAAGACGACGAGTTTCTCAAGAATTGTACCTAGGACCTGCATATTCTCTCAGAAAATTTTCTGGCTGCGATGTCCGCTGTGCCGTACAACAGGCGAGCTGAAGATCCTGAAGATTGGTCAGCCATACAAGATGTGATAGATTCTCTATCGAGTAACGGCTGAGATCAAGATACCCCGGAGTGCGAAGAGAACTCATGCGGGCAACTCCTTGGGGCAGAATAGACTCGCAGGGAAGACGGAGGTGCAGTAACCTCTGCAGGCTGACAATATCTGTTGGAACAGCAAATAATCTTGCATGTACTTCCAGTGTCTCCAAGTATCGGAGACTTCCGATCTTGGCTGGAAGTTTGACGGTGATATTGCATTCAACCGTGAGATACTTCAGAAGAGAAAGCTTCCTGATTCCAGTGAGGTCAAAGCTCTCCTTGTCTTCATCAGCCCAAATATGAAGATTCAGAATACGAAGAAATCCATAATCCATAATGGAGGGAGGTGCACACTTGAAGAAACCCCAAAACATAAGTGACCGAGCTTTCGATGATGTTACCATGGTTTCCGGGATGTATGCGCCTTTTACCCCACCAAACTGGACGGACAATCGGCGAACTTTGTCTGGGAGTGCTAGAGTTGATTGAAAATAGTCCACAGTGGTGACAAAATTCTCCTCCAAGGATTTGGACCTAATAAAATCCAGTATCAAATGGTGAACTGTACATGACAACACCTCGCCATTATAACAGGTGTCCACGGCTTGGACCATTGCTCTCTTGACAAGCTCATCAAAATAACCCTCAGCAATTTGCACTGTGTCTCTCCCTTCCACATCACTGATAATACCTTCGGCTATCCAGTGCTTCACTAACTCATCCTTCTTCATCACGTAGCTGTGTGGATACATACTCAGATATAGCAAGCATGTCCTCAAAACAGGTGGAAGACTATTGTAGATAAGGTTTAAAACATCTTTCATCCCTTCGGAAGTGGAGGAAAAAGAATTTTGTATGTGCCTCCAATCTTCCATGACGATGCTTGATTCGCTTCCTAACAGACTAGCTATACTTACGATTGCTAATGGTAAACCTTCACATTTTCTGATAATCTTGTATGAGACTTCTTTGGTACCTGGAGAACAACCATCTCCAGGTGGAGAGCTAAACAACCTACGGAAGAACAACTTTCGAGACTCGTACTCATCAAGAAGTTCCATCTTATATATACGGACCGAGTGATAACCAGAGCATGCCAATGCTACGTCATGCACTTGTGTAGTAGTTATTATTCTGCTGTGGTGATCACCACGAGGAAAAGCGCGGCTAACAATAAGCCATACCGATGCAGTCCATAAATCATCAAGTACGATGAAGTACCTGTATAATTTTGTATGTTAGGTCAGAAGAAAAAAAAAGAAATTATATATACCTTGCTCAAGAGGCAGCATATATATAATGTGCCTACGTACACCTGAGCAAGTGCTATAAAATTTTTTGCGAGTAAACACCCATTAATAATATTCATAATTTCTCAAAATGCTATGGCAGTGCTTGACACACCATAACCGGAACCTCATGAAATTATGTCTATGCTTTTATTTATGAGAAGAGAACACACAATTTGCTTATTTAGACAGTATAGTTGAGATAAATCACCCTTTGTCTTGGAGATGCTTGCTGATAGCACCAATAAGGTCCAGCACATCAGGAAAGCCAGGGGGCCGTGGTGCCTTAAGTTGTGAGAGCATGCTGGTGAGGATCCCCCTCATATCTGGATTCGGAGACACACTTACGAAAGCCCGGCACTGAAATTTCCCTCCATGCTTGTGATACAATGTTCTGGCAGCTGTTGTCTTTCCAACACCTGAAAGAAGATGAAAGAAACTTGGCATATGTACTTCTAGCTAGTATCAATGGGCTGGGGCAGCAAAAGACTTGAGGCATTCGAGTTGAAGATAGATTACTATACCCGCACATCCAGTTATAGGTATCACCTTGAGTGTCTTATCGTTGACGTTGTCGTCTAAAGCTAGCAGCTCGACAAGCTTGTTTGGGGCCTCCGGAAAGACGGCACCGGGTGTGGTACGGACCGAGAAGGAACCCGGCATCCGGGCCAAAATTTTGGACAAGCGGCGGTCGTCGGCTTCCTGCGTGTCAGGCCTGGCGGTCTTGGGAGACCACTGGAAACCTTTGCGTCTTTCCCTCGCAGCCATGGCGCGAGCAAGTAAGCCTGAATAAACAGCCTTGGCACGATCAGGTAACTCTGAAAAATCAGGACGATCTCGAGCGCTTTGGACGAAGTTGAGGTAATCCTGCGTGTCATAACAAAGCTCCTGAACGATCTTCATCCACCACCGGGCCATGAAGCTAGCGCCGTCATCTTCCGACATACTCTTCAGGGGGATGCACAATTCCCCAAGAGCATCTCTAAGAAGATGAAGCTCCTCCGCACCTAGAAGGCTCTGTCCGGGGGAATGGAGTTCCCGGAGGAGGAGGACCGATGGACCCAGCATGACAGTAACAGGAGCTTGCATCGCTGCTTCAAGACCAGGGCCCGCCGCCATCTCCGGTAGAGGGAACGCGGCATCTAGATAATCCTCCACCTGCGACATCGCCAGCCTGAAACAAGAACCAGATGATTATCCACCCCTCATAGACAACCAGATGATTAATTTTTGTTTGTAGTTGTCTATGGAATATGGATGCGCGACAAAGGAAGCTCGGGAGGGAAACAGTACCAGGGAAATCTCGATTTTGACGAGGCTATCAGATGGAGGAGAAAGTAGCGCGTGGACAAAGTGAAACAACACAACTCAACAGGCCCCTATACATACATGGGAGAGGAGAGGAAGGATTGGGTGCTTAGAAGACAGGACCCGTGAGTTTGGGTGTTGTCTTTGGTGGGGTTAGAGTGTTGTTGTTGCGAGTGTTTCATCACTACGACGGGGTCTTTAATTTTATTTTTCTCTCTTTTTAATTTGGGAAACGTTATAAATCATCCGGCGGATCGCAGGCTCTACTAGCCACGTATTTCATGGTCATCACCGTAAGTTTTTGCAACTAGCCTGTTGTTGCAATCTCTCATCGCAACAACGGATCTGTTGCCAGATCTGGATCCTTGAAATACGTTAGTACGGCGATGCGACACTTCTGCAACATAATCTTAGTTGCAAAAAAAAACTACGACATAATCTCAGTTGCAAAAAGATAAATCTGCAACGGGACCTCAGTTGTAAAAAAAAAATCTACAACGGAACCTAAGTTGCAAAAAAAAAAAAATCTGCAACAAGATCGTAGTTGCAAAAAAACTGCAACAAAGCCTAAGTTGCAAAAATGAAAAGTCGTTCGGTCGCTCGGTCACCATATCTGACGGCTCGGGAGCCGGCGGATATTTTAAAAGGATCCGTCGGCTGGCGCGTAGCACGCCCCTTTTAATTTTTGTTCTTGGCTGTGTGCATCCTTGATGTCTTTCGATATTTTATTGATGTAGAGGCTGGGTGTAATTGATATCTCCACGATATTAATATATTTCCTTTATCGAAAAAAGAAGACAGGACCTGTGAGTGAACCGGTCAAGCAACTGGTTCACCGGCTCGCCTCTGGTCCATTGAACCACGGCTCGTCCAAAAAAAAACCGTCTCTCATGTCAATTATTTTTCTTAACAACAGTATAGGAGATGGCTTATTTAGACGGTTTTCCGTCTGTGATTACATATTTGGACAGACTTTTTTTCTGGATAGAAAGATTGTATGACCATGAGTCGACCATCAAGTCACCATCAATGCAAAGGAGAACTCTGAAGCCCCCTCCTCCACCAAGGTAGAGAAGTTCTGCCCCCTTCCCCCTCCCTCTCTCTTCCGTTTCAAGCAACACTAACCCCTCTTTGCCGTGCATATGCAGATCTACGGAGGACAGGAGGATTGATCTGTGGACGCAAGGAAAGAGGGATCGATGGAGTTTGCTGTGGCTGCATTTAGCGCGCTAGCTGGCATCGCCGTGTCGAAGCTAAGCAGCGTGAAGGGGAGGCCGAACACTGATGCTAGGAGCATCAGTGCCGATCTCAACTCGATCAAAGCTACCATGCTAGATCATGCTGTCCGACCTATGAGTTTCTTGCAGGCAGAATATTTTGCACAACTGAGGGCCTTGGCATGTGACATCGAAGACTGTATAGACTGCTTCAATGCCAAGATGACCACCGATGCTGAATTTGCCGACGAAATTGCCCGACTCAAGGAGAGCTCAAAGGAAACGACTGATCGGATACATAGGTTTGGCTTTATTCCTGTACAAGGTGCTGCAGCACAAGAGGCTTGTGTTGCTGTCCCCGCAGAGGTTCAGAATCTTCAGTGTTTGATGAGGGGTAACCATGATGGTGATTACCTGAACTGCTTGCTATATTTCTGCTTGTTCCCACCTAATTATCATGTCAGGACTATGCCCCTCATGAGGAGATGGACGGCTGAAGGGCTAGTAGGAAGAGAACAATCTGCAGTCAACAATTTGGACAAGTTCATGGAGTCCAGTATCATCAGGTCCACCCAGAAAAGCAGCAATCGGAAGGTGAAGAGATGCCAGCCTACCGGCGACACGATTCGTCGGTACATCTCCCAACGGTCCACGTCAGAGAATTTCATACTGTTATGTCATGGTGCGGCCGACGTGCAGGAGGAACACCCACGCAGCCGCAGGCTATCTGTGTATCCTTGTGCAAATGCCCAACTGAATTTGCCTCAGAGTTTATCTGATGTCCGGACCCTGGCGGTATTCTCTACTGCTGCGGCAAATCTGGACGAAGATATTTTACATTTTGCCAATTATAGAGTGCTGCGAGTGTTGGATCTAAAAGAATGTGCTCACCTGAGTGATGGCCATGTTCAGGCTATCTACAACCAGGAGCTGATGAGATACCTGAGCATCAAATCGGGCATCATTGATCGGGTTCCAAGGGAAATCGGGAGGCTGAATCAGCTAGAGACACTCGACCTGAGAGGAAGCCCAGATTCTGAGAGTGCTGATGGAATAGTGACAGTTTACAAAGAAGTTCTCCTGCTGCCCAAATTGAAGCACCTCCTTGGCAAGTTCCAGCTTTCTAGAAGGGATTTCTTTATTTGGAGATCAGATGTAGAGAGGTTCCTGAGAGCTAATAAAAGTGTGCTGGAGACTCTGTCAGGATTTGTCATTGGTGGGAGAAATGGATTTCAACAACTGCTGAGTCTTATGCGGCGGTTGCGGAAGGTGAAGATATGGTGCAAACCCGACGCAAGCCAAGAAAACCTGGTTGTTCTTTCAAGCGCTATTACGAAATTCATTGGTGAAGGGGCCGGAGCAAGCAGTCCCTGTCGATCGACTTTGAGGCATGCTCGAGAGAGTTCGTGGATGAAATAGATGTAGTCGCGGGCAAACTCGATTCACTCAAGCTGCACGGCCAACTGAGCCGACTCCCTCCGTTTGTTGCGGAGCTAAGCGCTCTCGAGGACCTGTGCCTTTGGTCGACTGGTCTGCATTGGGAGGTCATTCGAGACGGGCTTAGCTTTGTGGGGGGACTGAAATATCTCAAGCTTATTGAGGACAACCTTGGGCACATTGACATATGGTATGATCACCTCATAAGCATTGAGGGGTTATCGATCGTGTGCAATCCATCGTTAATAGACATGGCAGTCCAAGATGGCGCGTTGCCTTGTCATGTGTCACTTCATATCATCTGTCCGGATCTGCTCGTTCTTCCCGGAAGAACACCCGGTATCAAAATCGGACACATGACTCAGCTGAAGGAAGTCGCGCTCCATCCTCGGGTGGAGGGTGGAGTAATAGCTCAATGGAAACAAGCTGTAGATGGTCATACAAATAGGCCCGTACCCGTCCTTTTGTCCATTGAAGGCCCCTGATCAATGATGCAGACCTCATCAAACAAGGTCAGTTCTCTACTCTTCTCCTCTTCCATCTCCACTTGAAGTATCTTCCATTTGAGCTAATTATACTATTTCACTATATATGTGCAGTCAGTGCAAATTAACAATGGAGCCACACCTTTCGGGTGCATTGCTGCCAACTTAAGCTGGATGCTGCTTCTCTTCTTATGTGACGATGGATTTCTTATTATATCATTATAAGAAGGTTTACCACATCTACATGTTGTTCAATTTACCCTTTCTAAATTATTATTCGTGTGTGTGTGTGTACCGGTTGTTGTTTCAGATAGATGAATCCTTACTCTTGTTGTACATCTTATTGTATTCCCTCGAATCAAGAACTTTGCTATTAACTGTTGTGTCATCTTTATATTTCCTCTTTATTTAGTCTTGTGTTTTGTATGTTCAACAAGCTTAACCCAACTTGGGGATTGATTTCAGTTGCGTCACTTCATACGCGTTGTCAACGTCAACATGCTATTCTGCAAGCTAGGGTCCGGTAGGAATAAATGATTTTTACAACAACAAAAAAATCATACAAAAACAATTTGTGGTTCCCTTTCAATTGTAGCATTGGCTTTGAATCTTTCTATACAAATCCTTTCTTTGCTTTTATATGGAGAATCTAAACATTTGCTCAAACCTCATGTTTTCACTTTCTTTGAGAAGTTCAATGCAACACATGCCTTTTGTCTCACCTCTTCTCTTTCTCTCCCTCGAAGAAACAATTTCCTACAAAATCCAAATCGAACATCAAAACATCCATACTACACAAGGCCTGCGTTTTAGGGAGTATTATTTTTAGGAAAAAAGATAAATAAATTGATGAAACAACTGGGTCACAATTAGAGTACAAAATCTCTTTACTCTTTGGACTACTAGATTTAAGGGAACTACTCAGAAGGTCGGCGCCATGTCATGGCGCCAATACCTCTCCTTACGCACTAGCGCAACGCTGTAAACTAGCCTTATGGCACTTTGAATAATGCATTCAGATGAGGACTATCCCCGCGCGGGTGATTACTAAAAAAAAGAGTACAAAATCTCTCTTATAATCCTTTAGGCACGTTCGCCAGGACGAAAAGATATCCTGCATTTTTGGCAAGTTCAGCAAGACAATGAGCCAGTTTGGTATGGACTTTGCTCACCAAGCCAACTTGATAAGAAGTGAGCAGGTTAAGGGCTTTAAGGATGTCACGTATGATTGAGAATAGATCCGATTGATTTGAAGTTCCTGGTACTCCGAAGTCAATCTTTACAAATTTGACCAAGTTTATAAAGAAAAATAGTAATATATACAATACAAATCAATGCCATTAGATTCATCATTGAGTATATCTCTACACCATGGAATTTTTTATTTTAAATGTCCATATTATTTTCTGTAAATTTGGTCAAACTTCATAAAATCTAACTTTAGTCAAAGTTAATATTGAGACTAAATAAAATCGGAGGCAGTATAAATTGTACTCACCCCTCTCGTATTTATAAGCTCCACACGTATTTAAAAGAAATTATGAACTTTAATTTGAATAAAAAAATACTAAGTTATATGCCACAAAAGTTTATTCACATTCTGAAATATATCTTTTTTTAGGGTACATATGAAAAGATATCTAATTGTATAATTTTTCGTGGCAGATAACTCACATTTTGTGATCAAATTTATGGTCAATGTTTTCTTACAGTACAGGTGGCTTATAATTAGATCCGAATGGTGGGGGTACTTATACACGCTCCTAAAACCCGTATACATGCGGTTTATGTTATTGGGAAGACGATGCAAAATACGACAATTAACACACATGGAAATATTCGATCTTCGACACGCAAAATGGTCAAAAGACGATTTTCTTGGGCTTATCAGGTTCGCAGTCGACCTCATGGAACACGACGACATCAGGGCCCGGCCCCGGCGGCGGGCGCCGCAACGTGAGAGGGCAGCTGAGCTCCAGCACACGGTTGTTGCCGAGGCCGAGGGAGATAACCCCGGAGAGGCGCATCTCCACCTCGAACACCCCCGTCGCGTCCTGCTTCTCGAACTCCACGGCTGCGGCGGCGTCGAGCACAGACCGGACCTCCCCGCCGGTGTGGAGGAGGTACGCCTCCCTCTTGAGCGGCTCGTGCCTGTGCCCCTCGTCCGCCACGGTGACGTTGTACAAACGCCGGTCGTGGAAGAGGAAGGTGGCCACGAGGGGCCTGGTGTACCTGATGGCCATGGCCACGTTGAGGTTACGCACTGTGAGGGCGACCGAGGCGGACATGTTGTACGTGGAGAAGGACGCCTGTGTGCCGGCGAAGGTGAAGCTGTCGAGACGCGCGTCCTCGACGTAGGCCTTGACCTGCGGGGCGACGGCGAAGCGCAGCACCAAGAGCACGCTACCTGCTGAGACGACGAGCGCAGGGCAGGCGTAGCGGAACAACCATGTGAGCGCCGACGAGGTGTCCCTTTGGGTTCGGAGGTCGCAGCAGGAATCGCGAAGCCTGCGGGAGAGATTCGGCAACGAGGATCGGGTGCCGGGGGTTGTTGGCATGCTTCCTAGCTACACACAATCAGCAAGCCTTTTTCTTTCCTTCCCAGAAGTAGGGTGCCCAAGCAAATAATCATCAAGCTAGCAAGTTGTACGGCAAGAAAAGCTCGAGGCTTGTGAGCCGCTCGGGATCAACTCGTATTTTGGCTCGACTCAGGATCGACTCGGAAACTAAGTGTGAACAATTTATATAGCTCGATCCAGAAACGAGCTGACCTTAAGCCAATACTGGCTCACTTGATTTTAGCTCGATAGCCCGATATCATATAATTATATTGCATGATTTTCATATATACTGCATTTAGATAAATGGGATAATTTATTGTCATATATATATGTTGTGTATGATTTTCTCAATTTTTCTTACTACCAAACATGGAAGCTTAATGAAGTGCGGAGAAAATTATGATATATGCTCGGCCATGCGTTAAAAATCATGTTGTTTTGGCCAAACTTTAAGAGCATACACATGTTAAAAATCATGTTATTTTGGCCAAACTTTGTCTTTTTTCCCCTTGCTAGTTCATCGTTGACATATTTTTATTAAGTAAGTACTAGTCTTCGCTTTGAGAGAGAATAAGTTGAATTATATAATAGTTTTTTGTGTTGTGTTATGGCGGTTTGAAATTTGCCTTAGTTTATTAAGAAAAATCATCTTATTTAGTTTGAAACTAGCTCGTTACAAGCTGATCATGAGTTTGACAACTCAACTTTCACCTTCGCTCACTCGAGTTTAAGTACAAGCTGAGCTAAGCCAAGTCCAACTCACTTGAACTCGACTCGTTTGTAGCACTACTAGCAAGGCTTTAATAGGGAATTCGGACGCCCCTTACGGTAACTGCATGCAGCTACACCTTTGAAAGAGGAATATTAGACACGTATTTCAGTGCTAGCTACATCCATATTTGACTGATAAGTAATATAGATCGAAGGAAGTACTAAGGATCATTAGTTCATTAGCGAAAAATAACCATGCATACAGGAAGATCGTACGTGTATCTAAATATCTATGTACCTGATATAGAGATCACCACGTTTGCTTTGCACCATGGGGTTTTCACTTTCAGTAATTGCATCGTTTTTTATTTATTTCACTCATTCTTGAAATAGGCTGTCGGCCCGCTTTATAAATAAAGCAACATCATAAAGTTTATGGTCGAACGATACATTATGATGAGGAGATCCTCTTACAAAGCAGATCGACAAATAAAACAAAAAGCATAGAACTAGTCTAACACCTCGTCGAGGCCCGACTGAAGATGCCTCGGCTCCATGACAACATCTCCACGAAGGTGACGACGCCAAGCATCGCCGCTGCAGAGCCCGAACATACAGACAAGGGTTTTCACGCGGAGCTCTGGTACAAGGACAAAGCTCAAGACGTCGTCTTCAGGAAAAAAGCGGCACCACCAACGGGCGTTGTTGTCGCCGACGCCAAAGCACAAAGCTTTCACTTGGAAACTCGTCTGCACCACCAAAAGATACTTCGACTAGCACACAACGTAGGTCAGCATAGTCAGAACAGATCTGGGCACCGCCACATCCAAAAGAGGAGGACATGCCAGCACCTTCTTCTATTACACCTCTTCTCTCCCACACAACCAAGAGGTGAAGTCACCGCTGGCCACCATGGAGCCTGCCAGAAAGCCAACCATGTAGTCTGACATCCATGTCCCGAGCCACCACCAACCATCCTCATCTCAGCGCACAAACTACGGTAGGAGGAATGGAAGACACCTCCTTCCTCTCCTAGATTAGCATTAGCCACCTGGTCTGGTTCAACACCTCCACCGTAGAGTCCTCCACACCTACGTCCCCCAACCAATCCCGGTGGAACCAGGGGACACAACCTAGAGGCTGCCGATGGCCACCGTGGAGCAAGACTCAGCTACATACTGAAATGATATCAGCAATTATGATAGTACACACAAACTAAAAAAAATTCAAAATACTTACTCAAATTTTAAAATATTTTGTTGGATGTCAGTGAACTTCAAGTGGAAATTTTTGTCCGTTGGCTGAAATTATAACCGTCACTATATTTCAGCGAAATCCAATTATTTCAGGTATGGCTAACAATTGTCAGAAACTAAAATTCAAAACCATAGATATGAAGTGCGACCGGGCCTTTATATATAGGGCAAAGCATCCGGACCTGCATACTCCCTCCGTCTTGGTGCATTAGGCACATTAGGAGGAGCAGCATGACCAAGGCATTTCGTGATTGGACGTGGAGCAAAAATTGGAACAAGGAATGAACCAATCATGCCCCAGTTTGTCCCTCTTAAACTTGGGTAAAAATCAGCAATAAATCTCTAATTAATAGGATGACTGTTTAGCTAACCCATGCATGCCCACGTACCAATCACAACGTGCAAACTGCCTTTAATCCCTTGCATGCACACCATGCAAATCATGTTTCACACTATGAACCGGCTAAAATAGGAGGGCAAAGGTCTTCGAGGGGGAAAGAACGGGGTGGGGAGGTATACGAGGAAAGAAATAAATGATTCACGCCTTAGCGTTTTGGGATTATCTGGTTTCGTAAGATGCCTAATGCACCGGTGCAATTTGGCGGGAAAGAGATGGATGACAAATAGTTAGTACTCCCACCGTCTCGAAAAAGAAAGCTTATACATTTTGTCCCAAGTTAAATTGTGCAAAATTTCACCAAGCTTGTAAGAAAAAAGTATCAATAACTACAATAGTAAATTCATATGATATAAAAATATATTCAGTTGTGTATCTGATGATACTAATATTTGTTCACAAAGTTTCTACAAATTTGGCCAAACAATGTAGCGTTTGACTTGACAGAAAATTTATAGGCCTTCTATTTAGAGTCGAAGGTACTATATGTGAAGATGCTTGGGTACCTATGAGCCCAACGGGGTGAATTCTAACTCCAAGAGACCATTATTTATTGTGCAATGTTAAGTAGCTAGGATGTGGATATGTTACACTCAATTTTCTCATGGTCCGTGTGCATATCACATGGTATGGGAATAACGGTTTGGGAATAAGTTGAGACTATTGAAGGATCAGAATCGTCATAGAATCCGGGTTGGAAGTAGGTTTTGTAGTGTAATCCTCCAGGAAAAAATAAAATCGTTGCTCACAAATGTTTGCATTGCATCCTTCCTTTTAGGGGATTTTACAAATCCGCACTTGACACACAATAGCACGCCTACTTTGTTTTGTGTTTTGCAATGATATCATTCATACTCTCTTTTAGTGTGATGGAGCCCGAGAGATTTCGAGAAAAATGGGCTTGTCAAAAGAGATCGAAGAAGCCTGCACTACTAAGGATCTTTTGTCTCATGGGTAGCCTGCTCCAGTCCTCTTGGATAAAAATCTATACGCACTAGAATGCCACTGTTAACGATTCTTTACAGCGGCAACATCTTGAGTTCCTCAAGTAATTAATGTGATATCTCACACCAGGTAAATCCATTTATAAAGATATTTGCATCCCGACTACTATTCTTGCTAAAGTTATTTATGTTTTTCTCCAAGTGGTGTCAATTTTTTGTAATTTTGTGATCCAAATTTATATATTAGTACAGAGGCTAATTTTGTATTTTTCTCCAGTACGGATCATTATTGACCTAAGTCTATGTTGTTATATATATGATGAGGACACCTCTTCTAATATTAAACCCGACACGAATCCTACAGTTATTCCGTCCTATTACTAGAGCGCGAGCGAGACAAATTAATAACCAGGTACTATCGCTTCTTCACACTCGTGATTTAACTGACGAGAATATGATGTTACACTCATGTTCCGATTTACTTATTCTCAGGAATAGAGGAATCAAAGAATTAACTGAAGAATATTACTGTGCCTTCAAAACAAAAGGAGCAACGCTCATTGCATGCATGCCATCCACCATCCTTGCATGCATGCCTTCTACCACGGAACCATCCAGCCAATCCATTATGCATCCAGTGCAAGGAGACAACACTACAAGGCGTGCCAGATAGTCTTGTTTTGATAACGTGTTGGTTCAAAGGACTTCCTGGTGTGCTACCTCACGAACGGGCCGCCACGTTATGAGGTCAACCGAAGCCAACATGGAATGTCCGGTTTCTGTACGGCACGGCGTCTGCGAACCGACTCGGCCGCACGTCTTTTCTAATAAATAGCTAGTCTACGTTAGGGTTTAGACTTGAGTTTTATTGTATTGCTTAGCCATCGCTACAATTTGCATCTACGAGACGTGTAGGACTACCGCCTTGTCAGATTCACAGTGGAACCCCAACTTATTCATCTATTTCGTGTGCTTAGTTTATTATCCGCAATTTTAGATTGCAATCATCATTGTTCTTGCTGGTTCTTCGGTTGCTTGCAGGAACTAGAACCTCGTTGTTCAGGTTGACCGCGCCTACGGCGAGGTCAATAACCATCGGAGATTGGTTTAGCGATTGTCGAGGTGTATCGTCGGGTACGGTATAGCCGGATCGTCAAGGTCAAAATCCACCAAATCGATAGTTATCACCACTCTCATCGAAAGATCGGGACACCGTCACATCAATATACCTCTTGTAAGCCGCCGTTCGGGATAAGTCCATCATGTAACTCCCCGGCGTTTGTAACCTCTTTCAATATAGTGAAGATTTGCAGGCTGGCGTTCATATTGGAGGGGTTTTCCACGTTAAAATCCTTGTGTCACTCTTTAATAGATTTCATTCTTCGTCATTTTGTTTGTCTGTTGTATCTCTAACATTTTTTAGTTCATATACTTTAGCGCAAGACTATGGTCCCCAACCAAGTGTCTGGTTAGAGGCACCTTGAAGTTTTACCTTCCCTTTGCTAACTGATGATGTTAGTGTTTTTTTATACATAAAGTTTTTCATAATGACATTATTACAAAGAAAGCTAGAAATTCCTCGGCTGCATCTATAGCTAGCCTATTCGCATCACTTGTGTCATAATAGTTTTGCAGAATGCCCTAAGGTGCACCTGCCCACCTAAAATTTTCCATTAAATTGCTTACATAGACAATTTATGATATGTTTTCTTAATATTTTAGATGAAAGGCGCCGGTTTTAACACTAATAAACTAGACAATACCTCGCGTGTTGTCGCAGAGTTCGATATATAGTTTCTATATATTGTGTGAAATACTCATTCCGTCCCTACGATTTAAACTATGTGACAAAATCGCTGCATAAGCAAAGAAGTCTTAACATGAAAAGTTGTGCATGTCACAATTAAATAGAATGTGATTTAAAACGCACTTAAAATTCACTAATGCATGTTTCATGATAGAGATTCTCATGGGTAGACCGGACGGATAATAGTGGATCAAGCTAGTAAATCTAATGCTTACGATAATTTGATGATGTGGACGCGTGTATGTTGCATCATACCACATCATAATGAATCAGTGGTGGATCTATCATCGGGCTTGGCCACAATAATTTTAGGGCCAAACTAGCTTAAGTGATGCACTCTAATTATTTTGTATATTTTGTAAGAAGAACTGCAAAGGTTGTTTTTGCTAGGCCTAGGGCTATAGCCTCAACTGTCCTTAGCTCATCTCCGTCACTATAATGAATGATGTTCTACTATGTATCATACACGACAATAAATATATTATATTACGCATTACAGAGGTAGTATCATATGCATGATAGTACGTACTTTATAATATACTCCTCACTACAAAACAGACGGGCATATGTTCCTCAATACTCCCTCTGTTTTTATTTAGTCCGCATATTAGAGTTGATTGAAGTCAAACTCTGTAAAGTGGACACAGTAAAGTCCGCATATTTAGGGGAGTATTAAGCAATGATGGCGCGTTAGGTCGATAATTAAATTCCATGTCCACAAAATTTACACAGTATCCTCGATAGGCCCTATCCGATGTGGGCGGGTGAGTGGACACAGTGAGTGGCCTAAAGTTGTGGAAGAGGGAGAGAGAGACAGAGCGGGCGCGCTCCGATTCACAGAAATTTCGCCAATTATCAGCTTGCTACTCAATTGTCTTGTATTGCATACTGTTCGACCTGGATGTATACATCAACCAACTAATGTGTACCTGAAATGAGATGCTCCACACACGTTTCCGTCGAGACTCGGTCGAATCTTGTGGACTTTGTACTGGCTAGATGCAACACACCAAAGCTTACAGAAGTAGACAAGGATGGGAAACATAGGCGGTGCCGGACGCAACACGTTCGTTTTCGGTCAGTCGGACTCGGTATGGATTCCCTGTCTGCTGAGCAGCTTAACCAGAATCTCTCCTCCACAAGCTGCTCATCCTCATCTGCCATAGCCCATAGGGGGCCGAGAAAGGTCCACGATACGTACGCCATAAGGAGGTGTCAGCTTCATCGTACACGGCTTCGAAAAGTCCACATGACCATCAAGACCGTGACTTGGGGATGATGGAGCATGGACTCAAAAACCGGGAAACCCGAAATGCCGAACCGGCACTGAAACAAAATTAACCATTCCTCGTTTTTTTTTTCCTCTGATATGTATTGGTACGGTTGTCACTTCTCGTCAACGAAACTAATTTTGGTACGTTCAAACCGAAAAAGGCCAAAATATAATTTTTTGCAACCAGTTTTATTTGTGGGCTGTTCTGAATAATTGCACAAGGCCCAACTGCCTAAACCAATACTGCTATCCCGCCTAGCCCAGTTAAGTAACAGATACAAGACCGACACGCCTGAAGGAACACATAATCCATTTATATATTTTTATTTTCACTAACAATCTTTAAAATATATAGTAAATTTCCAGAACAGTTTTAAAAGCAGTATTATATATATGTATATCACTCAATATGAATGTTCATATATTTGTAGATACTACATACATCAGGAAATTTATGCATTTGAAAAATAGTTTCAATATTTGAGAAGAGTTCATGAATTTTTGGGTATACTATGTTTCATGGAACTTTAGAAGATGTTGACCTATTTCCCCGAAAATAGAGAAAACAAAATTAAAGCAAAAAAAGAGTGAAAAATAAATTAAAACCTAGAAAAGATGTAAAAACACAGGAAGGATAAAATGAAAAAAAAAAGGATTTTACTGAAGGAAAAAAAGAAAAAGGAAAAATGAAATAGAGACAGAAAAAGGGGAAAAAGTTGCACATACCCATCGGGCCGCCAACGGAAATGCTTCAAGCATCGCCCTACGCGGGCATAAAGGATTTGAGCACATTGTGCTTCTGCATTCGCCCCCCCCCCCCCC
>CBMN010077330.1:0-11779 GCA_000582825.1 Hordeum pubiflorum | reverse complement strand
GTGGCCGAGCCCCCCGCCCCGCCCTACTCCAAGCGCCGCCGCCGCCCCAGCGTGCGCCTCGGCGACATTGGCGCGCAGGCCACGGCCTCCGACGCGCAGCTCCCGCGCCGCCACCGCAAGCCGTCGTCCCACCCCCGCCCGCCGCGCCGCTCCCACCCGGACGACGCCCTTGACCCCAACGCCCGCGGCCGCTCGGGCGGCGGGCCCAAACCCGGCCAGCGCCGCCCGCGCACGGCCTGGATCCCGGCGCCCCACGGGGGCGCCGACGGCTACGAGGACGAGGAGGGCCACCACTACTACGACGACGCCGACCAGTCCGACTCCGCCGCCGCCAGGGCCGCTAGGGTTTCGGGCAGCCGCGAGGCCAGCGTCGACGAGTCCGACGGCGTTGCCGACTGGGGCCTCCCCAACGGCGGAGCGGCCTGCTACGGAGGCGGCGGCGGCGTTAGGGCCTGGCTCGATGGGCTCGGCCTCTCCCGGTACGCCCCCGTGTTCGAGATCCACGAGGTGGATGACGAGGTGCTCCCGCTGCTCACCCTGGAGGACCTCAAGGACATGGGCATCGGTGCCGTCGGCTCCAGGAGGAAGATGTTCGCCGCCATCCAGAAGCTCCGCAGCAGCGACACCGTGTCCTGAGTTGGGTGAGACCTCCTAGCTAGCTAGCTTTTGTGCTGTCTCCATTTTTGCTTCCTCTCCCATAGAAAGCTAGTAGTGATGAGGGCATTAGCTTATGGTGCTTTCAGCAATCCTAGTGTGTACATAGGTTTGATGATCGATCACCTTATCTCTGTCGCAATGATATGCACTAGTGGTTTGGGGAGGAATTGTTTCAAGAATGAACTTGAAATAATGGATGGAATAAGGTGAATGCAGTCCCAATATGTCGTTGTTATGTGCTCATAATGAATGTCATCAACTATGCTACTTTTATTCATTATATACTTGTTTGATTTTCTTTTGTTGTAATACTTCTGAATTGGCTTTCCCTGCCATAATCAAAGATTATAAATGGATCTCCACCACAGATTTTATTTCCAAAAGCTGTTGGAAGTAATTACAAACTGAGTTTAAATGTGTTTATAGTACATAGTATCAAGACATATTGTGGCTTCGTAACTAGATGCTTCAGGGTCCCTTCGTAACTAGATGCTTCATGGTCTTGCTCCTTCCTGCCTGAGGCCTACTTTTCTTTTCTTTTGACAATTTGTTCCTATTTAAGCGCTGTGGTGCCAACTTACCAACGTATTGCCATTGCATTTCTGTATTGAAGGAAATAGATAGTAGTGATGCTATTATACTATAGTCGGAGGAGAGAGCACTCATCTTGGGGTGGGCTTACTGGCTTACTACTTATATGCTTTCAGCAGTCATCTTCTATCCAATATGGGGTCAGATTGTCATGTTTTTAAGTTATTCGTCACAACCCTTTTCCTTGCCATGCAGGTGTGCCCTGTTGAACCAAAAATGTAGAAGAGTTCTGCTTTGATAACTTAGTTTTCCCTAAAAAGATATCCTGAGTTGGGTGAGATCTCCTAGCTAGCTTGCTTTTGTGCTGCCTCAATTTTTGTTTCCTCTCACATAGAAAGCTAGTAGTGATGAGGGCATTAACTTCTGGTGCTTTCAGCAATCCTACTGTGTATATAGGGTTGATGATCACCTTATCTCTGTTGCATGATATGCTGTGCAGCAGTAGTGGTTTGGGAGGAATTGTTTCAACATGCAACTTGAAATAATGGATGGAATAAGGTGAATGCAGTCTTAGTATGTCGTTGTTCGTGCTCATATTGTCATCAACTATGGTCCTTCTATTTATTACTCCTTGGATTTTCTTTTGTTATATTACTTCCGATTCGGCTTTCAGTTCCATAGTCAAAGATTGTAAATGCAAGTATGCAACTCCATAACAGATTTTAGTTCTGAAAGCTGTTGGAAATAATTACAAAATGAGCTTAAATGTGTTTAGTATATAAGAGCAAGACATATTGTGCCTTTGTAACTAGGTTCTTCATGATCTTGCTGCTTTCTGCCTGAGGCCTAGTTTTCTTTATTTTCTTTTGGCAATTCGATCCATTACTATCCAAGAACTGTGCTACCAAGATATGGCAATTGCATTTCTGTGTTGAAGAAAATTGACAATAGTGATGCTATTATACTATATCCAGTTTACAGTATGGTGTGAGACTGTCAATCTTTTAATTTATTCGTCAGTCTCACAACCCTTTTCCTTGCCATATGGGTGTGACCTGCTGTTCCAAAATGTTGAAGACTTCTGCTTTGCTAAGTTAGAGCTTTTCCTAAAAAAAATGTTATGGTTTGGTGGAACTTAAATTTGGCCTAATTAGATTTTAGAGGCAACGATGCCACTGTCTAGTAACTTCATCGTATTTCATGAATGTCCTTATTAGTCGTAGCAGGTGATCTGCAATGTACATTATTTAGACTGCTTTCCTTGTTGTGCGGTAATAGTTAATTATTTAACCGAGCTTCTACTAGACACCTTTTGGGCAAAACAAGGTTTCCTGTTAAAGCAAGAGGAATGGTTGTATTGTACCCATATATTTGTGGTAATGGGGCTAGTGTTACAGCCTTGAAGCTGCCTATTATATTAGGATACATATGGATACTTATTCTTTTAAGGGCAAGGTATGGTTTAAACTTTGAATAGGAAGGGGGCAACTTGTCCTTGGCCAGCAAAGAGGAACACCTTTCACCATGCGGGATTTCACGGCAGTCCTCTGGGTTGACATGTGAGAATATTTATAGTGCTGCAAAGAAGTAGATACGGCAGAAGCAAACCTATAACCACAAATTCCTATAAGAACCAAGGCCATTCATAGTTTTCTTTATGGCACATTGCTGCATCTTTTCCTTTGAATCTTTTCCTGATTATGGTAGGTATATATTCTCCATATCATTTGGGGACCAGTTTCTGTATTTTGACTATACCCATCTTCTTGTCTAAAAACACGTGAAATATGCTCACCTCTTGAGTCCCCTTAAGGCCATAGTTCGATGCATGCATCGAATATGTCCTTCCAAAAGGCTATAGAAGGCCAGCACATGACTTCTATGAGCGTTGAAATATTATCCACTGAAATCAGTTTTAACAAAAAAGTCAACGCCAAGTGCACAGAATGATTTATAATTTTGTGAAATCACGTCCTCTTAATTCAGCCAATTTACACTAGTTACCTCTTCCTGCATGGTTCTGTGCTCCTGTTGGTACCAACCAAACCTACACTGAACTTCTGGAGCATGAAGCCATCCTCGAATGTACTCCCTCCATTGCTAAATATAAGTCTTTTCAGAGATTCAACTACGAACTACATACGGATGTATATAGACATACGTTAGAGTGTGGATTCACTCATTTTGCTCCGTATGTAGTCCGTAGTGGAATCTTTAAACAGACTTGTATTTAGGAACGGAGGGAGTAGTTTTTGTCCATCATGAGGTTCAATTAGTGCAAGTGATCGACAGCTGTCATTATGATGAGAAGTTAATGAGTTAAACGCCACACATCTTGAATATTATGGGCTCAAACTGTAATATTATCGAATCAGCAAAATACATTTATGTGTCCCTGTGTTCTTGCCAATTCCATCCATCTCAAAACTTCATTATAACTTCAAATTCATTTGTTTCCTTCCATGTCCTGTCTACTGACCTATCATTTCACATTTTGCTCCTCTTCAACTTTGGTTGTCACACTATCCACAGAGTATGTAGGGAGCTCAGAGTTTCTTATTAACTCCAGCTTTGAATGGTTTTAACATGTTAAATCCTCTAATATATAGTTTCAGTATGCTGATTTAATTAATCACCTGCAGTATTGCTACAGTGGGAGCTAATTTAAAACTTGAAACCAAGCTGCTGCTGTCCATAAACAGTGTAAAGTTAATGCTTAAATTATAAAAATGATCTTTAGCATGATTTGTTATGTAATTGACAACATTTTCCTCAACTGGTCATTGAATTTGTAAACCAGGACCCACCACAAATTCCAGTAGTCAACTGCCTGTTACCAAACATTTTCCTTCCTAGTAGGAATGTGTGTTGTATTAACACTTATTTACAGTAGCTCTGTTCTGCCTCCAATACTGGTTAATTTCTGCAACATAGTTGAATTGATTTGTGATACTATATATGTGGGCTATAAAAAGGTAGATTCACTTATGCATTACTACTACTGTACTTGTTATCTGCTTGTATTTGCTATCTGGACTGCCCCACGCCTCTTGTACCTGTAAATGTAAATTTAAATGTAAAAAAGCTTGCAGGACTGCAAGCTCACTGATTCTCAGAAATACAGAGAAGGAAAGAAGGAGAAGATCATCCACTCAACTGGCTAAAGGCGTAAAAGGAATGCTAGTGATGTATGCCGGGGAGGGAGGCTGAGGGGGTTGCCACTGGCAGCAAATGTGCCATGTCCATGCTGCTGGGGCTTGATAGCGCCACAATGGCAGGCCAGGCACGGAGGGCTCGCTGTCAAGGTAACCACTGGGATGTTTTGTTTGCATGTATGTTTGTAAACATGTTATGTTTGCAGCATGTATGTATGTATGTTTGTGGAGGGTTTACCTGGTGATGATCGCTGGTCCTTGTGGATTCCGTTCAGCACTAGGTAGGATGAATGAAATGAGCGTTGGTCTGGCATGGGGTATCGATAAAGAGGTACTCTGGTAGCCAGGGTGACTTGCCCATGGAACCGCCCTCTGTGGAAGGTTCACAGGCAAATCATCCCTGGCTATCGAAGATGGCCTCTTACCCCCATGCAAGACTCCCTCGCCTGTGTCTTGTTTGCTGGTGCACTAGCTAAGTGATGATGTCTGCATGCCCTGCGTGACCTTGTATTTGTAAGAAGGCGGGAGCGATGGGGGTCAGGTTAGGGGCTATTGACTTTTGGCGGCGAGGCATCTTGTTTGACACAGCTAAAGCTAAAGCTAGAGTGAAGAATCTTGGCCTTTGACAAGCGCAAGGTGTCGATCGACCAGGCCAAATAACCAATGGGGCCACTCTCTCACTTGACTTGGCTGCTGGATGTGAAGAAGATCTGTGTGTATCTTGCTGCCTTTCCTTTTTGAGAGCATCCAGGGATTTGGATTTCTCTTTGTTTCCCTTTTCTCTTCGGGAGGAGTTGTTGAGGTTGGTTGGTGACCGGTGCGTCCAGACAGACAGGTCCGATTTTCAGTTGGTTCCATCCACTTGCAGCCGTTCCCCAGCGGCATGGATGAGGGTGATCACATCCATGTCGGCCGGGCATATGGAAATGGAATGGAATATATGTGCATGTGGAGAAGAACAATTCACTTGCACATAGGTCATAGGGTGGTGATAAGGATGACAGGTTTGTATGTGTGTGTGCATCATGTGGTGGAAAAGGATGGAGAAAAGAAGGGGCGAGTATGATCTGGACTCTCGAGCTTCCATGGGTACGGGCTGAGAAGGGTGTGGTTCAATTATTCATGCTGTCCTAATTATCTCCTGTACGTTCCATACACGTTCCAAATTCCACACATTGCAGGTATGCTGCTAGATGAGCTGAGGACATACACGAACCACATCGAGTGACGCGAGAGAGATACACGTCGAGTTTCATACTGACACGCGTTGCTGCAGTTGATTGATTACTGAAAAGCTGGAGAGTTTTGACGAGCTTAGTACTAGAACACTGGAGTACTGATCTGATTTGGTGACGCAGTTGGAGCTCGTGGAGGCACC
The DNA here is from genome assembly GCA_000582825.1 of Hordeum pubiflorum. Classification (NCBI taxonomy): domain Eukaryota; kingdom Viridiplantae; phylum Streptophyta; class Magnoliopsida; order Poales; family Poaceae; genus Hordeum; species Hordeum pubiflorum. Next base: position 6,058 of record CBMN010077330.1, on the reverse strand, counting down.
GGAGCGGCCAGAGTTCCTTTTCTTTGAAGAAGAGTGGCCAGCGTTAATAAATCAGCAACATCAGAAATGTGACGACCCTCATCAAACACAACACTATCACATACTCCCTCCGATACAATTAATTGTTTCAACTTTAGTACAACTTTGACACAACACTATCATATACTCCCTCTGAATCCAATTAATTGTTTCAACTTCAATACAACTTTGACTGAGGGCGATCAAAGAGGAAGGGGAAGGGGTAGGGGAAGCATTGCGGGCTGGCCCAGCAAAGAGAGAAACTGCAAAAATAATAAATATTCAGATCAATACATGGGAGAAGGGGGATTCAAACTCACCATCGAACCAACAACAACCTGGAGTGAGAACGAGCTAACATGCTTGTTCACCATCAGGAAAGAACACTTCTAGTACAGCACTAAATTATATACACATTATTAATTAATTCAAAAGAAAATCCACCAACAATTTAAAAACAATGAATTGTGGAAAAAGTTCAATTTTTTTGGAAAAGGTTTGTCAAAAATGAAAAAGTTCGTCGATTTTGAATTTTTTTAATCCATTTTGAAAGCAAAAAGTCCATCGAATTTTGAGAAAAAACACGAATTTGAAAAAAGATCATCAGTTTCAAAGAAAGTTCATCGAATTTGAAAAATAGTTCATCGATTCTGAAAATAGTACACAAATTTGAAAAAAACTTCATCAAATTTTTAAAAAGGTCATTTGAAAGAAGTTCATCAGATTTGAAAAAAAAGTTCATCGAATTTGAAGAAGTTCATCAAATTCAAAAAAAGTTCATCTAGTTTGGAAAAGTACATTGAATTGAAAACAATTTCATGCATTTGAAAAACAAAAAAGTTCATCTGTTTGAAGAAAAAGTTCGCGAATTAGAAAAAGGAAAAAATAAAGGGACAAAGAAAAAAAGAAAAAAATAAGAAAAGGAAAGAAAGAAGAAAACAAGAAAAACATCCATGTAATCACATCAATGTGAGGTGGGCGGGTGGTTATAGCGCGAAAGACGAAACTCTCACGTCGTGGGATTGAATCACATTTGCGGGAAGGGGTGTGTGCTTCAGACGCCCGTTTGCAAAATGGCCTATAATGGGCGCCTAAAGTGCTAAATAGGAATTGCCTGATCCTTTGTTGTCATAATGTTTGTGCAATCGGGAGGCAAATTGGGCTAGCTGGGCTTGCAGTTCCGTGCATTCCGTGGAGGCAGTTAACAAAGTGGGTAAATTAAGGCGCATCCTTTTTGCAGCATGCGCAGTGACCCTCTGGCACACCAGAAATGCTAGGGTATTTGAAAACAGATGATGGGGTACAACATTCATTCATGCTTTTGCTGCTAATCTGCTACGACTTCATCAAGCGAGACAAAGATAGACGAAAGATATTGTCCTGGCTTACCTTCTTTTCCTAATCCGTGGAAGTTTTTTTTTCGCGTTTTCATCTAAATATTTTTCTCCTCCTACACCTCACTCTCTTGCAGGCTTGACAATGGCCTGTTGCAATTGCTATTGCAGCGTTCACATAGTCTCTCATGTAATTGACTCCATCCAGGCTTTGCCCTGTTTTGAAATGAATAAGGTAGTGACTACTCTACCATTTATTCAAACTAGATGATGCCCCGTGCGTTGCCGCGGGAATTTTGTAGCAGATGATGTTAAGAAAATAAGTGCAAAACTATTAAGTTGAATATAATACTCGAGGATGGTATTGGATACAAAATGAACTTCTGACGTCTAACCCAGACTTGTATAACCATATCACCCGATATCACATTTCTCTAGGTGTACTAAGTATATATGGACCGTCTAACAAACCACTTGTATTACCATAATGATGTCCAACATGATGTAAATCAAGGCATGACAATGAAAAAGTGAAAGTATGGATCCTGCTTGATGATCGAAGCGCCTCCAAGTTGATACTTTATAGTGACATAACTGCCTTATTGTAGCTAACGCTTGCTATTCTGAACTATTTTTATAATGACATAAATGCCTTACTATTAATAATTTTAGTTCATGTGTCATAGGACTTATTAACTGGATTATATGGGCATGTAGAGTAGAGATGGCCAAAGTATTTTCCATCTGAGCGTGTATGGTAAATCAAGACATGTTTGCATCTTTTCTGCACCTTTCTGTAAACATCCATGAGCGTGTATGGCAAATGTGAGATATCTGTATTCAAATGTGGGATACCAACTGTCCGGAGGAATAATAGAGGAAACTCTCTGATACATGAACACTGCAGTGAATTTTGAGAATACACAAAATTGATGCAAAATCAAACTGAATATTGTTGATCAAAATCTATAGAAAATTTGTTCCATATGCCTTTGTTGAAGTAAATAAGTTAACTGACCTGCAAAGAAAAAAAATAAGGATACACAAAATGGATGCTAAAGCAAACTGAATACTGTTGATCAAAATCTATAGTAAAATTGGTCTATGCCTTCGACGAAGTAAATAAGTTAACTGACCATTCACAATCTCCTTTGTAGCGTCATCTTGGTAAACTGTAAGTGTGCGCATCATACTGAATCATACTACGATGGATGATGTGTAAAACAATTATTCAGTATATCAAGTATATAGAATCCAAATGAGTATTGTACTGGATTCTTGGTTCTGTTAATCCTGGGGAAAATTCTCATCGATATTGTTTCCTATCCACATCCTCTGAAATAACAGTGAAGGTATAACAAATCAGAACACTTGGTCCAATTATCTTCTGTGTGTAGGTCATCACTATTATATGAACCAAGTAACTAAGCAAGCACTATTACTTGGTTTCTTCCAATTTTATTTACCGCCCACAACATGCCAATGTCATGGCGAAATTTCTGAACGGAACACATCTTCAGAAAAAAAGAAATATCAGGATCTCTCACCTTATCATATGCCAATGCTCACGATTCCAGAAATTTTGGATGACGGAATAGAAACCCACAACATGAGGGAAAATAGATAGGAACAAAAGAAGAAATTCATTTTTTAGAGAAAATAGATGGTACTTTCTCTATTCTGTTGAAGAAAGCGAAGAGGGAATGAGCAGGGATCTGGGCGCCGCCGTGCTGAAAAGCTAGCGATGATTACCTTGGCTCCCAGATCTGACCACCGTGAAAAAAACGGAACTCGCCTGTCAAATAAGTCTCAGATTAGTTATCTCCTTAGTCTCCTCATGGATTCTTTGACCTTGTGAAAGCCAAGAACATTGTTTGGGAAAGGGAGTGATGCACATGTGGTGGGATAAATACGTGGAGGGAGAGAAAATGAATCGCCCGAGCAGTTACGTAGGTTACCTATGAGGTGGGATTAAGAGAATTTATCTGTTTCTGATGCATAGTGGGATTTGATGGAGTTTGTAGAAGGCGAAGAGGGAGAAGGGAATCCGTTGGCACTGAGAAGATAAGAGACGATGCGGTGGGGAATCCTTGCGCATAATTGGGTTGTGGTGGCGAAAATACAACCATGGCGGGGGAACAGGACATGCTTTGACTATATTGATCAAGAGGATTCATGTTAACATCATTTGGTCATCGCTCGATATTTATCATACTTTACCACAATCACTTCAGAGACATAATGAATTTTCCACATAAATCGTTTCCACCAAGAATCGAATTAATCATGGCTCAACATATGATCCCACCATGACCTTATCTTGATTTTCAAAGATCTTGATGGATATATTGTTCATTCATTCCAATTCCATCCAATAGCCTCATATGACACATTTCTTCATATGTAAGTGATGCCGTTAGTCTATATGAATTGCCATTAGTTACCGAAATTGGTAACATATCATTATGTTGGTGGCATTCAACCCCGATCCATCCAACAATATTGAAGCGACACATGTGGAACATTCCTGCAGGTGCATCTTGATGAAACCATTAATTAAAAGATATTGTCATTAATTACCAAAGCCATATATGGGGCTGGCTGCATTTTCAACTATGCTAACCAACTTCATTGGATATGCACACTCACAAACTGTACGACAGATTGGCTTTTGTCTTCATGTGTTAAAGGCTTGTATAAGATAAGATGGCATCTTATAGAGAAAAATTGGAAGAACATACCTATATGGCCTCGACTGTTAGTCAGAATCTATGAGATAGTGTAATCTCTAATAAGCTCGTGAATACGCTAGAGGCATGACATATATGCTCCACCCATAGGGCTAGCCTCCGGCAGCCTAATATTTGCCAGGCAATCAATGAAAATTGTTCATGCGAAAAATGATAATTTAAGCTATAATCCATTGTTTAGTTGTGGGCAAATTCAACAACTTGCTCTTGGTCAATGTTTAACCTTAACTGGTATCCGTGAAAATGTTGGTATATTGAAATAATGTTTAAAAGGATAATAAAATGTTGAAAGTTAGATGGGCTTTAGATCCACATATCACATAATTCTTGAAAAAAATCTTACATGCTCATTTGTGGTGCCATGACATGCCTGGGGATTTGGTCCCACATGAGAGTTGAGGTGACTTTGGACCTAACAAGACTCTTTGTCACATCCACATGAGAAGATGAATTTACACGGGCCTCCCTACTTCGCCCATGAACTAGGTAACTAGATTCGTTCTTATTGTACATGTGATTCATACACACTCGCACAAATTATGGCTCTCCATCTGGGCTAAAGTTTCGCGATGATATCCAGGGTCCATGATAGTTAATCGAACTATATGTATAATTCCACAGTCGCTATTTATTTATTTATACCAAACTTTTTTTGTTCCTTATTTATGTTTTTATTGACACAATATTTCTATATATTTATAAAGAACATTTTTTTGTATAACTAATATTTAACAACTAAAATGCTCATTTATTCAAAGGTAAAAAAACATACAACTGCCATAATTATACTGTCAAAACTATTTTTAATGTTAAACTGGAACGGTATTGTGTTGCAAAAATGTTTGTATTATTTAATTATTCTTTCTTAAGAAAACATTTTGCTAAATGGTTTCACCATACTGAGAACAATAACATTTTTGTATTATCCCACCAATTTTTTATGACTTTAAATGTATTTTAATGTGTTTGTATATGTATCCATGGAATCGTTAAATATCCGTAGAACTTGGTAGTGTGCATTTAAAGTACATATGAATCTAGCAAATAACTTCGCATAGATCTCGAGTTCAAGACTAGGAACTTTAGGTGTAAACGAAATAGATATTTTTGAAGTATACGATGTGTCAATTGGTAACATGTGCTCAAATCAAATTGTAGAAAGTGTATTTTAGCAAAGTCATCCCTATTTATTAGCTTGAAATTATGGTTACGAGGGATGAGCTCACCTAGGAGTTCTTCAAACCACTCATTACACATTGACCCCCCACTACTAGGGACAAAACTAGTAGCAGCGCGGGGTAAAGGGCTCCCGCGCTACTGCTAGCCCATTGCAGCTAGCTGGGTAGTAGTAGCGCGGGTGCCACCCCGCGCTACTACTAGGTCTGTTAGTAGTAGCGTAGGTGCCACCCGCGCTACTACTAGTTATACGTAGTGCGTGTCTGGGACCCTCGCTACTACTATTAATTTCAAAAACAATAAAACTAATTCTCGATCCTGTGTGTGTGCTATGAATGGCAGCAATGGTTCGAGCCAGCGATGGCAGGGGTCGCCGGAGGCGCGGATGGGTAGCAACATACCAGATCCGGCGGCGACTGCTGCAGAGGGACCGAATCCAGGGCAGAGCAAGGTGGTGGTGTGGGACTCTTCTTCATGACCAAGGCAGAGAGCTTTTGGCCGTCCATGGCGACGACCTGCATGGGCATGGACATGGGAGGGCGAGTCAAACCAGAGGAAGAGAGGGCAAAAAGAGAAACGAGGGAGAGAGGAAGGAGATGGAGGGAGCAGCGGGGCTGGTCGTCGGTGGTGAGGTGCTCTGGCGTGGTGGCATGGAGGCATGGGGGAAGACCAACGAGCTCCTGGATGCTAGCGGCGTGAGGAGGTGGCCTCCTTGGACGCCATGGCGGAGGAGGCGTGCATGGACAAGAGCGCCATGTGAGAGCCTATGAAGAGGGGGGG
>CBMN010077326.1:165-16522 GCA_000582825.1 Hordeum pubiflorum | reverse complement strand
TCATAAATCTCAAGATGATATGCCGACTCAGTCTCTCAGAGGTGCTCATAAAGATAGGGTGTGCGTGTATGCGTTCATTGGGATGAGTGTATGCGCGTATATGAGCGCTTGTATTTGTACTGTGTTCTAAAAAAAACACCCTTGGGTCATCTAATCTTGCTTTGTGCAAGACCGGGTGTGGCCTCGCCTCAAGTAACACACTAGTGGGCCGGCTGAATAGCGCGCTCCTCCATTCGCCAGTTTGTTATTTTTTTTCTATTTTGTTTACATTTCCGAAAATAGATCAAAACTAAATTACTTAAATTTTTAAAAACTTTCACCGCACATTAAAAATATATTAATGCATTGTAAAACAACTTGTTTGCACACTTTTTTAAAATATCCGTACCATTCAAACATATGTTTAGGATATTTTAAAAATGTTTGCATATTTAAAATTTGTTCATGAAAATGTAAAATTTTATTTTCCTTATTTCTAATTTTTTTAATAACGTGTAAAGATGTTTTTATCAATTAAAAAATGTTCAAACACTTAAAAAATGTTTTCATGGTTTACAAAATGTCCAGGATATTTAAAAACATTTCAACGTGTGTTTAAAAATGTTCAGTACATATTTGGAAATAATTTAATGTTCAACATCTATTCCAATAAATGTTCAATATTGATTTAATAATGTTCGACATGTATCTAAAAAAAAAATCCGGTTTGTTTATGGAAAATGTACAATGTGTATTACAAAGTGGACGTATATTTCGAAGAAAGTTAACCTGAAATATTATTAAGTGGAAATGGAAGACCTAAAATGAAAAACCATTTTTTTGTGAAAATTGATAGAGAAAACACAAGAGAAAAAAAACATGGAGAACCTTCCCAAAACCAAGCTGAAAGTTCCCGAACCGGTCCCACTTCAGGGCTTCAGGACGCTCATGTAGACGAGGCCGCAATAAGATTTTTTTTTTGTTTGAGATATTACCTGTAATATTATTCAAACTTGGCAACCATTACATGTACTATGCTTTGGATCATAGACCCAAGAAATTTGAGAATAACTTCCATTAGTAAGTACAAATATATTTCTTGGAAACGTATTCTCCGCTGTGGTGTTGCCCCCTTCTTCAAAAAGCCAAATTTGCAATATTCTTTGGGCGGCACATGATACAACCAGCGAATTTATCTGGGTTGGGGCAGTCAGTGGACTGATCAGCTAGGCCCATTGGCTGCCCTGCTTTACCAGGCACTGTAAAAAGAGAATGTTCAGCCTTTCCGCTCTACTCCCTTCTCGTTCCTAAACATAAGATTGTTTAGAAATTTCAACAAAGACTAAATGCGGAGTTCTACACTCTAAAATGCGTCTATATACATCTATATGTACTCCGTATTGACATCTCTAAAGGTCTTATATCTAGAAACGGAGGGAGTACTAGTTCTACTCTACTCTTTGTCTGCACTGATCTAAAAGAGAGTTTTTTCAAAAGAAGTTAAGCATTTTATTAATTAAAGTATCAACAAAGTGCGTAACTCATCTAAGGTACATGAGCAAAAGCGAATCATAAAACAAAAAAGCAACAACCGACAAAAATAGGACAAGATGACTACATATCAATCCTATCATTGGATTGTCATCCAAACCAATTGTACGTATCATGTGCTACCGTCTTCCAACGGTTGCATTCAAAGACCATACACTCCTCGACTTTCGTACGACTGAGTAATGACCACATACGGATCCATCCAGATGCCCTGAAGATAACTTGTAGCGGCTTCAATAACGTGGAGCTTGGTTGCCCGCATGGCACACCACATCTGTAAGTCGTCCGCATCCGGTTGCGCCTGAAATTCAGATGGTAGTAATCCCTTCATTTCATAATGTAGTGTGCCCGTGCTTTTCAAGATTTAAGTTTGATTATAAATTTAACCAACGTAAGCGACTGCGACGGAGCAAAAAATATACCATTGAAAACTTCTTTCGAATACGTATAATTTTTGCTCGCGCTGCAGCCGTCCACATTGGTTAAATTTATAATCAAACTTAAATCTTAAAAAACGCATGCGTACTACATTGTGAAATAGAGGGAGCGGTAAACATGAAATTGCAGTAACCCATGAAAATTCACCACAAGAAGATCCATCGGAATTCTTCATCAACTTGGCAAATCCACGTGATGTTTCACCCAGGAATTGACGTGCAATTCGTCGCATGCATGCTATTACTGAAGAGGGTCCATAGGCAAGCTGGCGGTGCGCGAGACAAGCCGACACAAGGGTTTGATGCGCCGATGGCATTTGTACTCGCTTCAGTTGTACGCCCCCGGCGTAAAGCAGCGGTACCATACATAAATAGTTTGCGCCCACACGGCCACACACATTCCCCTATTTTCGGTGATCTTAACTTCACCAGAATTTATCTGACCGTAGCTTATATCTGAAACTTTAAGTACTCCTGTGTGAATCGCCCCACAGTTACACTTGATGAAGAGACGCCATAGCTCATAAAATCATGTCAGTGTGGCCGTCAGTTCATTCGGCATCTTTTGTGGTCTAATCTATTGAACGCAAAGTTCTTTTTTGTGTTGTTATAATACCGTACAACATCGTGACTTTCCTCCGAAGATATAATATACGGAGTAACATGTAAATAAAAAACTGAAACTGAACATAGCTCAGATGGCTAGGTTCCTTCTGATGGAACTAACCCAACAATGTTAAGTCCTTCGTCAATCTCAAAATGATGTGTTGAATTATTCTCTCGAAGATGCTCGTAGGGATAGGATATGTGTGCATCCCTTCGTATAAGTATAATGTACGTATATACAACCGTATGTGTCTGTACCGTGTTAAATAAAACTTGTAACAAAGCTGATGTGCTAGGACCAAATCGACACTGGCCCAAACGAGATGATCAATGGAGAGCTGAGCGCCGTCGCACGTACGCAACTCCGGTAGTGGTATCCACCGCCACCGCCGACACTTAAACCCACCGTCGATCACGGCCTCACGACGACCTTTCTACAATCTCTGATGAGGCAGCTTTTTTTGTCATCCTGTAGCAATTTTGTCGTCTCAACTCTCAAGGTCCCAGCCAGGAACACCTTTTCCTTTCTGCTAGGGACACCCAGCCTCTGCCCCAGAGAAAAAGCCGAAGACGATAGCTTTGTGTCCTTGTCCTCACAGAGTCACCCGAGTCACCAGTCACCACCCCCTTCCTCCCTCCATCCATCCACACCATAGGATGCCTCCACAGGGTCACAGGTGACCCAGCAAGCAGCACAACAGTCCCTTCTTGGCAAGCGGCGGCAGAGCCACGCCACTATCCACTGTCACTCACTGGAAGCAAGGTCAGTTCTCAGCTCAGCTCAGGTCGCCACTGCCAGCCCCTGTGTTCTTGCAATCTCTCTCTTTTATCAGTTCTATCCATGCCGCCCTTGTCCTTTGGGTATGTGTTTCTCAATCCATGCTTGGTGGTTGGGAAAACGATGGGGATGTCTATCTATCTGGACTCTGGAGTGGAGCTTAGCTAGGGGGTTATGGCGGTTTGGAGGTACCGGGGGGATGGATGGCGATGGGTTTGGCTCGCCTGCTTCACTGCACTTGCTAATTATGGCCGGTTGCTTGCATGCGCAGAGGGTTTTTTGGCCCGCTGCTGCGCCGATCCCTCTCCTGCTTCGACGCACAAGCGATTCTTGTGTGGGCATTTCCAGTGAAGCTTCTTCCTTCCTCATCTGCTCTTTGTCTGGGGGCTCGATTTGGTGTAGCCAATCTGCAGGAAGAGGTGTACAAACAGAGTGTCAGTTTGGTCCTGATTCCCGGTTAGCGTAGCAGCTTCATTAATTGGTTATAAAAGGTCGGGTTGTGGTTGCCGAAAAGAGTACTTGCGTTAGCCGCCATCCTTATCAGTGGATGCGCCTGTGTTGTGTGGTACTACTAGCAGTAATTCTGTTGAGACAGAGGAGAAGCACTCAGTGCCACTAGTGATGTTGTTGAGACAGAGGAGAACCACTTCTCTGTCTCTGTATGCTATTTTTGCAACACTTTCACCAATTTTGACGTCTGAGGCGGCGTAATTGGCTTACTAAATTAGATAGATGCTGTATGTACCTGCCGATGTTAAATGGCTTCTCTGCTGGGTTGCTCTCACGGTTGTGGATCGATGCTGGTGGACGGCCACCCACTTGGGTTGTGGAAGAAGCTAACATCTGATGGCTAATTTTGTACTCTCTCTCTTTTGGAAGGAAATATAGTACATTTGGTTAACAAATGTAACCTTTTGGAGCAAGTGGTGGGTGCACTGGGCATAGAACTGAGCAAATACCTCAATATACCTTGTGGTTGCTTTTTTAGTTAAGTGTCGCTTTCGGCATCAAAAGTGAAGGACATTGCAGCTGGCAGAAGTAGAAATTGTTAATCGTGCCCAGTGGATTAGGTGCCCGCAATTGCAGATTTCGTAGAAACGAACATGATACTGAGATGTTTACTTCATTTGTCGAAAGGATCAATTCTTAACTTGGTGCTAAAGGCTGGGAGTTTGCTGGGGGGAAATGAAACTTGGCATCATATTGTATGGTTTGCAGGAACAACTTTGCAAAGTTGAACCAGATATACATTTTTATGATTCTTTTTCCTAAAGTATATTGTATGAATTGATATAAAAATGCACCACTAATGTTGCATCTGCTTCTAATTTCTAGGGTATCTTGTGTATCATTGATTATACTGGTAAAAAGTGAGAGCATCTATCCATGGACCATAAAACATGGCTTTGGAGAAAGAAAGCATCGGAAAGAACAGTTTCAGTAAAGAATAAACCCAGTGATAAGGAACAGGAGGTATATTATCTACAGTTCTACACATTAAGTGTTTGAAGTTTCAGTGCTCATTAATTAAGTCATAACAAGTGCTTCAACTTTTCTTTTCGTGTTGGAGAAGATTGCACGGCTAGAGAGATCACTGCAAGGATTAAATGAACAACTTTCATTTGCTCATGCTGAATGCTTCGAGAAGGATGCTATTTTATCCCAGCAAGCAAAAGTAGCTGAAGAAGCCATACTAGGTACTACTCCATTCATCACTCTCATTCCAGTACAAGTTCCTGGTCATAAGTAGTTGGACATATGATTTATCTCATCCTAGAAGTATAAATGCCACATGCACGTATGCATATATGTCGCCTATTAATTTTCTGACCAACCCCTTTTTGACTACAAATGTTCCAGGCTGGGAGAAAGCAGAGGCTGAAGCTATAGCCATCAAGACAGAACTTGATGACACTCTACATCAGAAAGCCATGGTTGAGCAAAGGATTTGTCAGCTTGATGAGGCTCTAAATGTTGCAGCGGAAGAGAGAGAGTTATTGATAAAGGACACTGCTCAAATAATTTCTTGTGAGAAGGATAAAGTTTGGAAGCTGGAACAAAATGTCGCAGAGAAAGAGAACATAATTGCTAGCTTGGACGATGAGTATAGCAGACTATCTGAAATCCTCTCAACAAAAGAGAAAATCATCTTAGATCTAACTGAATCAAATGCAGTGAAAGAGTCAGACTTGAAGGACCTTGCAGCAAAACTAGAGTCAACAGAGAGATCAAATTCTTCTCTTAGATATGAGGTTTGCATGCTGCAGAAGCAACTTGATATTCGTAGTGAGGAAAGGAAGTGTAACCTCAAATCTGCTGATGCTTCACACAAACAACATCTTGAAAATGTAAGGAAGATTACTAAGCTGGAAGAAGAATGCAAGAGATTGCGCTCAATGGTACGTAAAAGGCTACCAGGACCAGCTGCCGTTGCTAGAATGAGAAGTGAAGTTGAAACACTGGGCAGCAGTACAACACACATAAGGACGGGAAGGTTGAATTCTACCTCATCCTTCAATTCATATGATCAGATACATAACTCTTCCAATGCACCGCATGTAAGTCCTTCATTGCTTGCAAGGTTACACATGACGGAAGACGAAAATAAGGCCATGAAGGAATCTCTTTCTAGAAAGGATGGTGAACTTCAGCTTTCCCATACTATGCTTGCTCGCACAACCTCTAAACTTTCCCAAGTTGAAGCTCAACTCGAAGACTTATCAGGTGATCGAGCTACCACAGAACTGGTAAAAAGAAGTCCTACAGTGGTTGAAAATCCTCTTTCATCTATCTCCGAGGGTGGTCGCAATGAAGATAATGTCAGCTGTTCAGGTTCATGGGCTTCGGCCTTGATTTCTGAACTTGAACATTTCAAGAAGGGGAAGCTGACTACACCTTCTTGTAAGAGCACAGGAATGTCAGACTTAAGTTTCATGGATGACTTTGAAGAAATAGAAAGGCTAGCGATGGTATATGATGATAAGCCTTCAAAATCGTATGATGTAAAGAGAGAGGCAATGGAATCAGCAGGTAAAGAGCTGGTTCCAGTTGATGGTCCCAATGAAACAACTGATCAAGTTCACCCGCACAAGACTGAGAAGGGACTCCTGAAGTTAATTGAACTTGTCGAGGGAGTTATTCAGAGATCGTCAAAGGATTACAATAGCAAACTCGTGCAATCTGGTGGCAACATGGGTGATCAATCTATGCTGATAACTGGTTATTTTGCTCATGCATTCTTATGGAAAACATCAGAACTCACTTGTGTACTGCGACACTTCATTGTTGTATGCAATGAGCTTCTGTATGGGAATACTGATGTCGAAAGATTTGTTCTTGAAGTGAGCCTCACACTAGATTGGATACTGAACCACTGCTTTTCACTGCAAGATGTATCAGAGATGAGGGAAACTATCATAAAGCATTTGGAATTAGATAGCAGTGATGGGCATGAAGCTGTTGCAGCCAAACAAATAGGAGTCCAAACCATAAATGGCATAGATGAACCCAGCACTCCAAACAGCGTGCAGATGTCACTAGTTTCCGCATCAAGCCCCGTGGATATTGGACTTAAAGCTGATAATGACACAGACAGTACAAGGAATGGAGTCTCATTCTCTAAATTCCATGCACCGGAAGGAAAATCTTCAAGTTTGCGAGCAGAACTTAATGCATTGAAAGAAACAGGAAATCTGGCAACACATAGTGTTGATGGTCAATCAACGGTGAGTGAACTTGACAAACACAAATCCATTGCTAACTCTGAGGTAAACAAGGGCAATCTACAGGGAAGCAGTTACTCTAGTGAAGAAGACCCAAAATGTGTTCCGGGGAGTAAAGACAAAAATTTACACATGGTAAGATCCACACTATCTTATTTGTTGAATTTTGTGGTTTTAAAGATTGCTTAGCTATTTGTTTAGGAGGAAAAAAATACATATTTGAATGTACAGTCTTATGCAAGAAATTTGGTCCATATTGATGTTGTCCTTTCTCTATAATGTATACAATTTTTCTTTTGCGAAGCTATATAGCATTCTTTCTATTCTTGTAGCAACCAGAGTTGCATGCAACCTCAAATGTAACAGTTTTTTAAATAAGAAATAAGGAAATGTGAAATAACAATCTTGCTTCACTCCTTTTCTATTTTGGCAACGTAACACAACATATCGCCATTTTATGCCCACTTTGTATATTAGAAATTTGTGATCCTATATGATGGCAAAAGACCATCCTGACTGCCTTTGCCATGAGACCATTGGAAAGAATTCAACATGTTTTCCGATTCATTCAATCAATTTACTGGTTTCTTGAGTACAGCCTGCTTTGAAGGGCTCTTTAGTCCATGAGTTATTGCCTTCATTTGGACAGTTTACCAGTAAATAAGTTTTCTAAATTAACATTTAATCCCCTTGTTCACACGGCAGCTGGAGATCTCGACAGCATCAGAGAAGCTCATTGAGTGTCAGGAGACAATCCTAAACCTGGGAAAGCAACTGAAAGCACTTGCATCGCCAAAGGATGCCACCTCGGTTTGTCCAGAGCGAAAACCTCGGTCTCAGTCACTGAATGAGATGCTAGCCGTCGACGAGGGGGGATTTGATGACCTCAGCTCCCCGAAGACCAAGGAGATTATATGCTCAGAACTAAGGCCACCACATGAAAGAAAATTTTCTGCCGACGAGGGAGGTGACGATTCAGAATCATGTTGTTCTCACCCAACACCAGTGGTTCCACCCGCCAAACCTTACAGTGTGAGTGGAACCTGCAAGAAAGAAGCTGCTGCCAAGGCCGTATCACTAGCCGTTATCCCAAGCAAGCAGAAGGGGAACCCCAACTTGCTCAAGAGGATTCTGACAGGAAGGAGAAGGGATGCCATCATCAAACCAAAGGTGGTCCTGAGTGCTTAGCTGACAGAGACCAAGGGGTGACTCTATCCATGTTAAGTTCCATTTCCATGTGTAAATTAAGCGTGTATCGGTTGCTTGTTGAGCTGTGTTCTTGTGAGGTTTAGGAAGAACCATCGAGAGTAGGTGCCGTATATGTAATACAGTATCAGTGTGCTTTGTAGCGTTGTGGTCGTCATTACCCTGTTGCTTAGGTCTATGAACTTGTATTTGCTTGGATGTGGCTAATTTATCAGTAGCATGCTATTATGTGCATCCTTCCTGACAAAGGATTCCCGTTCTGAATGTCTTGACACTGACAAGGTTGCTGTCTCCTGTGTGAATTTGTTCCTGAAACTAGCTAGGTGGCTAGACTGATTCCATTTCTGAATGTCTTGACACTGAGTGACAAGGTTGCTGTATCCTGATGAAACTTGGCGAAGTAGCCAGATTTCATGGACACAACGGGTTTCTGCCTGTCTCATTGCTCTGCCAATCGAGGTAGGCATGATGGGTTTCAGGTTTAAGGTGATAGGTGTGAGAAGCGACACAAAATTGGAACTAAATGGACGAAGAATGCGACGCGAAATTAGGATCTTCAGACTTCGAATGGGAGTGTGAGAATCCAAACTGACCTCCTTCCGCACAAACTTGGACTCACCAGGGCCATTCCGCGAGGAGGGGCGGAGGTGGAGCAAGCCAGCTGCCGCGGCCACGCGCTCCGGCGACTTCAGCCATCGCCGACGGCCGCGCGCGCCTGGCTTCGAGCGCGAGCGTGTCCGGCCGGGGTCGCGAGGGAGGACTGGCAGAGCGCCGAGGGAATTGATTCCGGTGGGAAAGGAAGAGAACCGAGGAGCGCCGGCGACGACGGCGGTGCGTGGTGAATCGGCGGCAATGCGGAGAGAGCCCGAGATGGACGGTTGGGTTTGCAGGTGGAATTGACAAAAGGCCCGGCAAAGGCCCTGCTAGGAGTAGGCCGTAAGCTAGTGCCAGACCGAGCGTCCCCTCACCTTATTTTTAACTGAAAATCATCCGAAATTACTAGCCAAGGGTTGCTCCTTGCAAAGGTCTCTAACCATTTTCACTGATGCTGACAAATGACGCATTACATGTGCGTCACTTTTCATGGCTTGGGAGTTTTATAACTTTTTCATAGGTTTGTTTTTTCTTTCAAAATGGTTTATCTTTTGAATTATGTGTCCAAATCATGAATCATCTTCACCGTTGAATTTCTCGCGTCGAGATATTTGAAACTAGACCCTGACATATTTTTTTACGAAAAAAACCAAAAACCAAAAGAAAACTTGAAATTAAAAAAGAGAGCAAAAGGGCAACGAAAAAACTGGAGCCCGGAAGCACAATTGCATTTTCACTTTTTTTAAAGCACGGTTTATGCTGCTTGCATATGAAAAGTTGTGCTTCTCATGAAAGCACAAGTTATGCTTTTCTCTTTTTTCGGTGGAAGCACAATTGTGTTTTTCCCTTTTGGGAGCACAACTTCCCGCGAACTGTTTTTTTTTTTATCTTTTTCAATGAAAGTATAGCTGTGTTTTTTCCTTTCGGAAAGCATAGTTGTGTTTCTCGTGAAAGTACATGTTACTCTTTCCGCGGAAGAAAGTATGTGCTTCTTGTGGTTGTCATTTTCCCGTTTTTGAACCACAGCTCTGCTTCTCGCAAAATCACATATTGTGCTTGTCGTGGAGAAGCGGTGCTTACCGAAAAAAAAACGAAAAACCATTTTTTTCGACAAAATCTAGAAAAAACCAAAAAGCCAAAAAACTGAATAACCAAATAAAATCCCAAAATGCGTGCAGAAAGAAAGAAAATCCCGAGGATGCACTTGGAGCACAACACGTGTTGGCATTTGGACACATAACCCGGCACGCACCAGGGCCGCGAAAGTGACCCTTGCGTTTGCCCCTGAATGGGGAACCGTCACCTAGTTGCTCTCAGCATACTCATACCGTTAGCTTGTTACTTTTTTTTCATTTTTCTATTACTATTATTTAAATTTTTTAAATATAAATTACTATATTTAAATACAAAAAATATTCACCGCGCGTTAAAAAAATGTTCAAGCAATGCTAAACAATTATTTGCACAACTTTTGAATTTTTTTATAGCATTCATAAAAATGTTCATGACAATTTAAAATTATTCACACGATTCAAATCTTCCTAACATTTTGAATAAATGTTTATAGAATGTAAAAAAATGTCCATGTAATTAAAAAATATGTACAATCCAAAAAATGTCCAGTGTGTATTTGAAAAATGTTTAACACATATTTAGAAAAATGTTGAAAATTTCTATTTGAAAAATATATATTCATCATTTGTTTGAAAAGTGTTCAGCGTGTATAAATAGAATATGTATAAAAAAGGAAATAAATGATGTAGAATGTGTATTGAAAAAAAGGGAAATCGAAGCACAAATGGAAAATACGAAGTTAGACGAACATCCTAGAAAACGGAGGCACAAAGGTGAAACCAAGAGTGAACATGACGCCTGGTATGACCGCACCAGCTCGTACCAACACTCGTACAGCCTGGTGCTAGCTCCCTGGCGTTAGCATGAGCCTACTTTATAAAACGGGAGACGACCCATTCACAACAGAAAGCCGTCCACTCGCAACAGAATGTCATGAAACCCTAAACCATCATCCATAGTCGTAGTCATTCCCATCTCATCTTCATTTCCACAGTAATCATGACATAGCCATCAATTGTAATCGAGATACATCGCATGCAGCAACATTGTAATACCATTATCAATGATTCATCCTCAAGTTCAATCTGCAATATCTTTGTTGTGTGATTCATTTTCAAAAGATAATACATCTTGAAAAAATAAATCTATGAAAAAGAGGAAAACTCGCAGATTGCAACAAGTGACGGACATTCATCGTGCCGCTTGTCACCACGACAGAATGTGAGAATAATCTTTTGCAAAGGGCACCCTCTAACTAGGGATCTCGCAGACAAGAGGCCACTAGTTCGGGGTAAATCTATGTATAGCTTCTAGCGAGCTACATGGGAGTGCCGTTTCAAGCACGAGACTGTTGGGCTGGCCGATGTTCCTTCAGATGCTTGTTGCTTTCTCTCCTATGTTTTTTCATTCAGTTTTTTTTTTCATATTGTTGAAAAGATTCTAAAATACACACATTCCAAAATCAAAATTTCAAAAAATTAAAATCATTAATTTGAAAATATTAACAAAATATAAAAACAATTATTGTTGTTTAAAAAATGCTGATAACTTTATAAAAATGTTGGTGACAATAAAGTGTCTCGCGTTACAAAAAAATGTATGCAAAAAAACATTTTATACAATAAAAAAAAGTTTGCGTAATGTACAAAATTGTTTCATACCATTAAAAAGATGCACGTGACATTTTGATGAAATATTCTAAAGTTTCAGAAAAACTGATGAATATCCAAGAAAAAACAATTTTTTTAAAAGAAAACAAGAGCAAAGCTAACCTACAGCTCACACAAGCGACGAGCGGACCTGTGTAATGGGCCGACTGGATAGTTGCTCGTCCGTAGAAAAAAAAACAGGAATTTGGGCACATTGAGCAACTTATTTTCTCCAATGGCACGTCCGCGTACCGCATTTTGGAAGCGCCATTTTAATTCATCTACAATCAGTATAGACTAAGAAACCCAAGTACCGGACCGGAGTGAACCCGAGAAGCCGACCTACCCACATTCCCGGCAGTGGAAAGCCGCCGCGGTGGCCCCTGAGCAACAGAGGGCGGCCTGAGCCTCGCCTGAGCAGCGGTGCAGGACACGGCAGGTCCTGCCGCCTGAACGGTGGCCCGCGGCCGGCGCCCCACGAGACGGGCACGCACACAGCGGCGGCGCGGCCCACCCAACCCCCGCCTGCGTCGTCGTTTTCCAGGCGCACGTCCACGCCGAGGCCGAGCCGGGCCCTAGCTTCTCCATCGGAGAAAAAGGCCCGCGGAAAAGCGTGGCGCGGCCGGCCGGACTGTGCGAGTCTCGGAAAAGAGCGACAAAAGCGCCCCGCGCGCGCACCGCATTCGCATGCACCGTGTATCCGCGCTCTCACGCCTCGGCGGCCGGCCCCTCCGGCGTCCCCTCCGGCCGATTGGACGGCCGGGGCCATGCATGGCATGGCATGCTGCCACCCCGGCCTGCGGCGTCGACCGGGCCTTTTTGGTGCCTCGGTCACCGCTTCCGATCGTCTTTTTTCGTCAGCGTGCAACGCCTTGGCCTCACGCGCCAGGGCGTCTTTACGGTCGGCCTCACCGTCAATCGATCTCCAATCGTTTTCCCCGAACGGTACCTTTCGCCAGCCAACACCTGCTACGCGTTGTTCCTACATATAATTTTTTTTAGGATTACACTATAAACTACATACGAAACAAAATGAGTGAATCTACACTTCAAAATATGTCTATATACATTTATATGTAGTTCGTAGTGAAATCTTAAAAAGATTTATATTTAAGAATGGAGGATTACTTGTAGCTATATGGAGTAGCTCCCAGTCCCAGGTAGTAGGAAGGAAGTACTAGTACAAGTGAAACATAGCTTGCAACATATACACTGACCCATCAGACCTGGAGGAGGCCACGCAGCGACACAACAGTGCAGGGCATACTTCTGTCGGAAACTGCTAATCTACAGTATCAGCAACTCCTGGGACCATCAGTTGTCAAATTTGTACGCGCTGACGACGGAGAAACTATTTGGAGCGCCGTGCGTTAACATGCAGATCATGTCTAGTACTAGTAAGCAACTTTGCATTTGCATACGTACATTTTTTGGTGGCGAACTTTGCATACGAAAAAAATGTACGCAGTAGATTAGTAGTACTCATGTCTTTCAGCCACAGTGCCATACAAAAGCTAGCTCTGACGACGTACGTACGGTTGGTCATGCATGCACTCTACTCAATATCATTGGCATACGAAGCATGTCCGTCGCGCTATTATGACCGTGATGTCACACGACATGCACGTACTCGCAGATGTTTAAAGCAAGCAAGCAGCGTGATGGCCGGGGATTGTATAAAGCCGGCGCCGAAGCCTTGCTCAGACGCTCAGCTCTTGGTATAATTGCCCAAGAAAAGCCCGAACCAACGTAGGCTACAAGCATATATGTATACACAATGATTCGGAATGCTGAAAAGTATCATACCCCAAACTTACAACTTTACGATATATATCATCTGCAATATATGTGTTAAAAAAAATCTGCAATATATGTAGAAAAAAAGAACGGTAACATAGACGACCTCGTTCTTATAAGCAGTAAATATAGTACCCTATTTCATTCATGGTTAGTTAACTTATAGTAGCACTTGATTTATTTCCCAAACCAACTTGATATTTAGAAAGCTCTGGTTGGTGTAAATTTGAACTCTTATGTCTTATCTCCACCAATGTGAATGTACTATATATGGACGATGATTCATGTGACCTGACCTAACTATAGACATACTAATGTGAAGTTGTGAATCCTAAAAAATCTTCACAAAAGTTAGATACTATAAGAGTAGATCGTACCACATCGACTGTTCTTGTAACACGCGACCTGATTACACACACTTGCTTCCACGTGTTGTAAAGCTCATGAATCATAATGAAAATCTAATTGATTGAGTTTCACATATTGTCTTGGTCTTCTATGTTGATTAGATGGCTTTATTAGATGTAATAATCATGACAAGAACCTAATGATCAAGCTCTTAACTCAAATACAAGTAACTGAAGTGAAAACTACTCTAATAATAATACAAACGATCACTTCTATGTTGATTAGATGGGTAGTTGCTCACATACTCCACTAGTAGGAAACGGATCACTTCTGGCCAGACCACAATATGCATGCCTTAATTAGGCAATCCAAACGATAATAAGAAATACACGCAAAAAATCAGAAAGTCTTTCCCAGTGAAAAACCGGCTCCATCCATCCATGCATATCCATGCATGCATGCAAGACGGAGTGTATGCACAACACAACACAAGCAGGTACGACGAAGTCAACAACTAGGCAGCTTTCCCCTGCGGACGCAACGGGAAGAGCTCCAGAGTGACATTGTCCGTGCAGCCGTCGGCGGCCACCTCCGCCGCCGCGTCGCCATGCCCATCGCCCCACGTCCTGCACCGCCGCTTGCAGCTCGTCATCGCATCGCCGCAAGCTTCCTTCTCGTTGCCCGCTCCATCCTACACAGAAACAATAACATAGTAGCTGTAAAAATTAGCTTCGTGTAGGTGGTGGTAGTAAGTTAGTAGTCACCATTATATTACTTGCACCGTGTCGTTCTTGGTTAATTATACGTACGTACCTTGGTTGCCGTTGCAGGCAAGGAGGAAGAGTCGAGGGTGCTGAGGGTGAGGAGGGCGGCGCGCTTCTGCTTCTGCCTCTCCCGGGCCTTGTGGTTCTGGAACCAGTAGAAGACGTTCTTGCCCTCGATCCGGCCGTGCCTGCCGAGCTCCTCCGTGATGCGCTCGATCTGGGCCGAGCTCGGGGTGCGCATCCCGCCGCGGTACAGAGCCTCCAGCACCTTGATCTGCTCCGCCGACGGGTTCCACCGCGTCGTCCCTCCCACCGGCACCTGCACCTGCATGTTTATTTTCAACGTCACCTCTCAGTGGACGGGAGTTAATTAAGTCCGTACGTACGTACTAGACAGAGCTAGAGTTAAGAGCGTACGGTATGGTTTCTGACGGTGCAGCTGAGCAGCTTGGTGGCGTTCCTGACGCGGCCGAGGACGTCGGGCGGCGCGACGAGCCTCTTCGGCTGGTCCGGGAGGGAGATCTTGGGCGCCAGTGGCCGGAGGCACTGGAAGGCGCCGAAAGGGAACAACGCCGAGGGAGGAGAGGTGGACGGCGCGGCTGGAGACGAAGACGAAGACGCCGAGGCCGCTTTCTCCAGGTAGGAGTAGGAGGCCACATGCAAGTGGTGAACCTTCATGCTGGTGTAGTAGTAATTTAGTGCAAAGTTGGTACGGGGAATGGGACGCAGATTTGGCTCAGGGCTAGGTGGAGGTCGAGATCGAGCAACGTCGTCCTCGCGCGCGTGGTTATATATGGGGAGACAGGCGGTAAAGGTGGCGAGGGTTTGAGTGCTGGCTTGTGCGAGATCGAGGTAACAGTGGAAAGGGGGGGCTTTTCATGGGGGGCGGGCGCGCGCGACAGGGAATGTGGAGATTGGTGATGAAAGGCGTCAGCGTTCGTAATCATGCGAGACACGGAATGCAGGCGCTGTGGTAAAGGTTAAAAATTCTCGCATGGAGCTCTCTTTTCGCCTTTTCCTGTCAAAATTCACGACGTAGGATCATCAATTGACAAGCTAAATATTAAGGGTGTGTCTAGGGCACATCTAGATGTGACATAGTTATTGCACATCTAAATGACTAAATCAAGCAAAAAAAGGAAAATAAAATACCCGCATGAATCTTCACGTAAGATTAATGATATAGGATTTAGATGTGCAATACTTATCTCACATCTAGATGTGTTTTAGCAAAACCGAAATACTAAAGCAACTCCGAGGCAACGTGTCCGAATGTATATTTGCATGGGACGTCGTAGCTCAGCTCTTGAGAGGGCCGCACATTGTATCAACCCTTAAACCACCAGTGTATGTCCATATCATGCGGACTGAAAGTCTTCCAACACGGTTCCGTATTTGTCCGCCGTGCGGTCTTAACCATGTTTTCGCCGTAAATAAGAACGAAACGCGGGGAGCTTTGCGAGAGTCCGGGCACGAGCGACGTTGGTCTCTTACACCCATGACCCATCCAAAAAAAAGGCGGAACCTGCACTTTTTAGCAACCGCACGTTTCCACTTCAAAACAACTTTTTTTAACTGGGCATAACCCCTTTCCATTAACCGAATAACGGAAATACAACAGTCCAAATTCAGCATCAGAATTCAAGGAAGCATGAAAGGAAAGATCGAGTTCTCAACACATTCCCGGGAAACCCACTACGAGTGTTCGACATCGAAACACTCGTTATGGGGCGAAAACTCGACGACACATCTAAACTACGACCTAAAGATGGACAAAGTTTAAGTAAGCACTAGTAGAAAACTGACCTTTTGTCCAAAGCATTAGTCTCGGTCTGGTTTTGCACCGGCACTA
>CBMN010077324.1:0-11351 GCA_000582825.1 Hordeum pubiflorum | reverse complement strand
CCCACCCCACCCCACCCCCACCCCTACGGGGATTGGAGAGGGCGCTTCCCACCGTGTCATGGAAACGACTGTCGGGACTTATGACATGCTATATGTATGAAGACATGACTGCTTCATATTATAATTTTATTTAGACGATACAAGGACCCCTAAAAAAAATTTAGATGATTCAAAATGGGATTTACCCCAAAACAACAGAAATTGAATACAGTATTGTTTTTATAATGGACAAAAAAGGAAAGTGAAAATTGTGATGAAAGGACAGACCTTGTCTCTCGCAGTTGTCTTCTCAGATCGAGCTTTTCTTCCTCCCCTAATCTCCCAATCCACCGCCGCCTGGAGAGAGCAGTCGCGCCGGAGGTCTTCTCTGCGCCACCAGCACCACCGCGGGGGGTTGTGGCGGGCGTGTACTGTAGGCCGCCGCCGCTCGTGCTCTGGGGCCAGGGCCGCCTGCGCCTTGGCGGTGTGCGCCGGGCCCGTCTACGGCCGTGGGGAAAGTTTGCGCCGAGGTCTGCAGCCGTGGAGTCGAGCCGCGAAGCCTTGGTGAGGGACCGAAGGGATGGATTCCCCCATGGCGAAGATGGCGACGGTGAGAGTCGACATGATCCCATACCCTTTCCTGTTGCCCTTCTTCTTCTGCTGCTGTCGGTCGATTCGGTGGATGGCCTATTGCTCTTTCTTCGCAAGAGCGTGCTCATACCGCATTAGCTTTCAAATCCAAGGGAACATATTTGGGGTAGTACAGATTTGGGATGCCATCGAGTACTAGGTAGGGTTCGGTGTGTTGGAATGGGAGTGACACTGACTGGGAGTAGTGAGATTAGATTTTGGGGGATGCTCATATGAGGTGGAAATTCATGCTTTTGTGGGCTTTGGGATAACTTTGTGTTAGTTTGGGTCTTGCGGTAGGTACATGTTCCTGCTTCTTGTCACTGTATGTCTTGTCTTGTTCTTACATTTTAAATGTTTTGGGACTCTGAATTTGGTCAAGTAACCTGATTCATATGTCTGTATGCAGCAACCAGAGGAGGCAGATAGGTTGAGCGCGCTGACGGACGATGTTTTACTGTCTATCTTGCGCAAGGTCGACATATGCACGGCTGCACGGACAAGTTCGCTGTCAACACGGTGGAGGCAGCTGCCCTGGCTGCTGCCTGAGCTCAACATTGATGTCAGGTGTTTCCTACCTGCTCCACGCCCAGACCCGATTGAGGCAAATGACATGCAGGAAGCTATGGTGGCTCTAACCAAAGCAATCAGGAGTTTATTGTCTAAACCTCGGAGAGGATCCACCACCGCGAGGCTGCACCTTGTGATCTACTTGATCAATACTTTCTTGTCTGACCTTGGCCCACTGGTAGGTGATGCAGTTGATTGTGGTTTGTTAAAAGATTTGGATCTCACCATTTTCGACGGGACGGATTTTCTTGACCGCGATGAGGAGTATGTGCTTCAGCGAGCCCAAGATATGGATGGGTTTTTCACTGCCTACCCTAGCTAGTGTGCTCCATTGCCTCACAAAGCTCTCTCTGTACAATATATGCTTCAAAGAACTGGACATCAACCGTGTGCTGTTTGACAGTTGCAAGGAACTGAAGCATCTAACCCTCATTTACTGTGATACTGGCCATCACACTCTGTGTACGATTGATGCACCAAACTCCAAACTCAGTGTTTTACAAATCCATTTCTGTCGCTTTGAGAGGCTCGAGTTGGTCTGCCTTCCGAAGCTGGAGAAGCTCGGATGGGATAACTGGCTGTCTGAATATACCCCCTTGTCGTTTGTTTACGTCCCATCTCTTGGGGAATTACTATTCACATCTACTTTGACATTAGGTGGCGGAGTATTTAAATTAAGTGAGGTTCTACATGGAACGACAAGCATACATACTCTGACATTGGACTTCAATGGAGAAAATGTAAGTACCAGTTCGTTTTTTGTATTCGCTACATTGTCACGCCTCTGTATTTTCAATGTGGTCGTAGACTCATAGTTTTCCTAGTCTAGATGTACCATGGATGAGTTTTTGTATGGTAGGGAACACATAGAGCTGTAAATAATTTGATAACCTCCATCCATGTGTTTTTTTTATAGATGGTTTTAAACTGTTTGTTCTTATTTTATTATTATCTTGTGGTCAGCTTTGGATGCAACCTGAAATGAAGCAACTCTGCACCGCATTCAGCAACCTAAGGAAGTTGTCTGTGTTTGGTATCTTTGTTGAATTTGACATTATATGGATGACAGCCTTTCTTGAGGCTGCACCCTCTGTCGAAATATTACATATTGAGGTAACTTTTGCTGTTTCAGTCTAGTATTCCAATTGAAGCATGTTTCTTGTTGCCCTTTTCAAATAATGTTTTGTAAGCTTCTCTCCCTCTGCACAATTTATGAAGACATCTCTTACCTTTTCATCTTTGTAAACTGAAGTGAGGGTCCCTTTCTTTTACCCCTAAATCTTGTTGCCTTTTATTCAGCACATTTAGAGCTTACCTTGTTTTATCACAAATGATAAGGGAAATGTTCTTTTTAACCTGGAAATCGAACTAGATTCGTAACATTTCCTTCATGGAAATCTAGGTATGGAACCATGACACATGCAACTGGGGCGACAATTATGACAGAAAGTTGATATTCGCCGATAGAAAAAATCCTGAGTGGGAGATGGACTCGCACAGCTCCAAGAACTGGCTACTGAAGGAGCTCCAGATCTTTGGTTTCAGGCCGCTGGAACAGCAGTTTACATTTATAAAGGCCTTGCTGGAGCGAGCCCCCAACTTGCAGACGATTGTCCTGAAAGGAGACATGGATTGCAAGTTCGATTGTGCCGCCCTTACAAGAGAGTCTTTATTTCCAAAGAGTGAGCAGAAGCAAGAAATGGTGGTGAGGCGAATCAAAGACGGCAAACCATGGCCCCGAGTGATCTTCCATGAATGATCCTTTTCTCTTCGGATCATCTTTGATGTTTAAGCTGCAAGGACGAGCTGTCTGTACGACTAGTGTATCGTTTTGTGTGTTCAGTCAGACAGTTGGATATGAGTCTGTGTAATGAATTCAGTGAGAGTGAGAGATTGGTATGTGCCAGGAACAAAGGCTATGTTTCATTTCCTGAGAAGTACAGTATGCAAGTTCATGTTCAAGTTGAACTTCTGGTGCTAAGCTATATTTGTTTTTTCTTTTAATTGGTTGCTTGCTTGCTGGAAAAACCATTAATCCTGACTTGTGATGCCTTTTAGTTCTGAACTAGCACACATCTTTTCATAATATGCAACCTATTCAAATAGTTTTCGATGAATAAGCATGTTCTCTACATGCCTTATAGTTATGTTATTTACACTGTAAAGGTGGATCATTTGTAACGTTTTCTATGTTAGTCAAACAAGTTTCTGTGATTGGCAGCATTGCCAAAGCCTTGAAATTCTTTTTTGTTTTGGCATGCTCAAAGCCTTGAATGTTGTCGGCAGGTAAGAAAATATTCAGGGCATAGCTAGGTAGCGAATCATTTTCCTTGGACAGGCGACTAAGCATGCGATGGGCAAACTCTAGCCGCCATCCGTTCATCTACCCCTCTCGACGCTACCAGGCAGAGGCGGGGAGTTATGGATCCGGGGGCCTGCTTTGGAGCTGTCGGAGGGTTTATGTGGGATGGTAAAGGAGATGGGTGCTTGAGGGTGTTGGTGAAGCTAGCGGCAGACGGAGGTCTTCATTGGTGGCCAGCCTGATCGGATCATCGGAGAAGAAGGCCTCGGTGCACGGTTCTGAACAACATGAAACCTAGACTTGTCATACAACGGCATGGGCGTTTTCCTAGTTTTTCTTTAGGTAGTCTTTGTGTTTGGTTTAGGGCAACGAAGCGGCAGCTTTGCCCGAGGACAGGAATAATATCCTCTCCACCCTATCCATGTTCCATACTTCCATCGGTGTGTTTTCGTAGGTTAGGGCATTTGTAGTTCTGTCTCCAGCGCGTCTTTCGAGATTCGTCCGGTTTAGATTTCCGCTAGACGTAGTTGGATTCTGCCGGCTTTTGTGGTCATCGAAGTTTCTACATGCCCTTATTAGTGTTTTTTTTCTTTCTCTAGGGCGGCGATTTGCTTTGTAGACCACGTCCGCCAGCGTCTCCTAGTCGGCATCGAGGACTTCCTAGCCGTTGCTTCTATAAGCTACCGTGTTTAAAAAAAGCTTGCTCCGTCAATGCGCAACCCAGAGACGGCATCGAGCTATACTCATGGTGCGCCGCTGATGGTTGCAGGACAAAGAATACTTGGGCACCCCAAAGATTTCAAATGCATTCCAATTTTCTGTATGCATGATGTCAACAAGTTGTGTGGCTTTCAGGCAAACATGGCCAGCTCTACTTTTCTCAAAATCAATATATCGATATCATTTGTTGTGTAATAAATAAATAAACACAGTTTTATAAAACTACAAACTGGAACAAATGGAGCTCAGACCAACAAAAATTATAAAGTTTTTTTTCAGGGGAACGAAAAATTGTAAAGTACGTAGAACAGTGAACAGGCGGCCACACGTCTGGCCCAAAAAGGCAAGATGACGACGAATGGATTCGTGGGCTGGGCCGACTTTGTCACGAGAAGAAACGCGGGGGAGTCGAGAGAGCGCGGCCCGGCATCTCGCCGGCCAGCTCGCGGGCGGGTATCGTGGGTCGGGGCGGCCGGCGGCCGGCGTCCAACGTCGGGGGCTCGGGGCGAGGCGGGTCCTACTCCTTCTCCGGTGGCGGAAGCGGAGGCGGCTCCGCGCGCCAGCTAGCGGTTAGCCTCCTCACCGCCCCTCGAACAAGTAGAGTAGTTGTGCGGCTGGGGATTCGATGGCGGCGCGGGGTGTCAGCGGCGGCGGCGGCGGCACCCTTGCCGACCTGCGAGTGGGAGACGACGGCCTGCTGCGGCGGCGAGCATCGACTGCGCAAGCGCGACTTCTTCGATGCCCCCGCCCGGTCTGTATTTTCTCTGCCACGGTTCCAATCCACCTCGAGCAGAGCATGTTTTTTTCTTCTTTAGCATAAGCTGCGGCAAACGAAGTAGAATTGCCGTGTTCTCCTCCGGCCAAATAGTTTTCGCTGTTTCAGATGTTAATTATAGGGAGCATTTTGTATGGAGTACGTGGTATTTGCTATGTTCATTCACATCACATTGGGGTAGTCGCGGATTTTCTCCAAATTTCTGCGGTGTGTGTGGTTGGCAATAGGCCCCACTCTGAGTCAACTTGATCAACTTCTAACAAAAATCTACTCCAGTCAGACGAATGGCAGCTTCCAGGACTGGCAAGACAAGTCAAACTATTCGGCTCAAGCTTTTAATAAGATCCAGATGTAGACTCCTCCAGCCCTCTTCTCCCCATTTGAAGGGCCAAGCTCACTCTTATCCCCTCTGCATCCGACTGTTTTCTTGGTCTGCACACATCGCGCCGCCGCTGGTTGATCGTCTCCTCAGGTAAGTAAGCGCATCTTTGTACCTCTTCTTGGAATCCTGACACTATTTACAGTCTCCAACCCCGTGCTCGCCCGTATGTGCACTTCTCCACAGCTCCGAGTCCGGAATGTCCTCACCACCACCGGAGCCACGTTCGGGGTTTCAAACACCAAACTTCCCCTTTCAGGTGTGATTTAACATCTTTGACTTGATAGCCCTGTGGGCTGTGGTACAACATCATCCTAGTTAATCGGTAGTTTCATGTTTCTACATGTAACATTTGCTCGCCATATCCTCACTCTATGTATCTTATTCTTGTGGATTTGATATTTTTTAGTCACTTGAGAAATTTAGTTCTAAGTCCCATCAAGTTGTTCATCATGAGATCGTTATTTACAAGCAAAAACAAATCGTGTACCCTTAGGGTACATTTCTAGAGCTAAATTTGTGCACACATTTAAAGAAAAGCGAAACTACCTAAAATTTGTCTGATAAAGAATCAACATCCAGGATTGTTAACTTAGAAATAATAATTTCCCAGTCGGCTTAGAAATAGACAGTATTTTGACATGAAGTTTCGTGACGTTAAGGAAATACCCCTCTCAGATGCTCACAACTAACTACTTTTGTAATGCTTCTTAACTCTATGTGAAATAGGAATTTCATACTCATCCATGCTCCTACAGGCCAACTCGCAAGGGACAAGTGGTGAGTCATGGATGCCAGGTTATCATTTCTTCAAGAAGGCTACCGGTGATTTTTCACAAAAAATTGGCAAGGGCCAATTTGGAAAAGTTTACAAGGTATCCCATTACGAGTTACAGGCACACATAGCACTTTTTCTATTCTTGTCAAGTACTTTTACTTAATATAATATGGTCCACTGCGTCTCACCACCTCCCACATAACAAGAAAATAGTTTCGTAGAGTTTTGGTAACAAGGTGAGAAACATGAATCCTTGTATACTCCTTGCGGTCACAAAGCAGGTCGAAGCATAAATCTAATTAATCCAAGCTGTTGAACAGGCACATCTTCCAACCGGAGAAGTGATTGCCGTGAAGCTGCTCCATCAGATGTCAAGGTTTGACGACAAGCAATTCTCACATCATTGTGCACAACTTATGAGTACCAACCATAAGAATCTTGTGAGACTATTGGGCTATTCCTACGAAGAACATGAAGAATCACATGTATACAATGGGAGAGCCATACGCGGTGTATACAAACGCAGGTTAATTGGCTTCGAGTATGTGCCCGGTGGAAGTCTTGCCAATTTTCTCTCAGGTGCGCAAGCGCTCCAGCACATGTATGTTGTTTAACATATAATCGAAATGATCCTTAAACATTTGCATTCTGGAAATAATCATCTTCAGTCCCTGTAGAACAACATCTTGGATGGAGTATACGCTTCAAAATAATAAAGGAGATCTGTGAGGGTTTACAATACCTTCATGAAGCTGGTATTGTGCACTTTAATCTCAACCCAGGTAATATATTGCTAGACAATGAAAAGATACCAAAAATCACAGAGTTTGGTTTATGTGAGATGTTCAAGGCAGTAAACGACGGATCTACAGTTACTCGAGGGTGTACTTACAGCCTGAGATAGTAAGTTGATGTCTGCTTGAAATGCAATATTTTAATCAGCTCATTTAGGTTGTCTTTCTCACTTTGTCTGCATCGTTTGTGTTATGATGCAGTATGGCACCAGAAATATATTGCTACGGAAAAAAGTCAGAACGGTCTGACATATTTAGCTTGGGCGCTCTCATTAAAAGTATAGTGGCTGGAACTACAGACTCGGGCATTCATCACATGGATGGTCCTAAATGTGTTGAGCACGTAAGAAAAAACAAAAAAAAATATTTCTATTTTAAAGATTATCAGATATACTCCGCTAAAAAGTTTACTCTATATATGGTTTGTAGAACTCAAGTTTAAAATTGTTACTTGTTTGTTGAACTCTAAGTCTAAATTTTTCACTTTAAACTGTTAATATATCATAATGTGTCATTTACCTATGTATACACGCTTGTACTCTCTATTTGAAGGTACACAAATACTGGAGGAAAAGGCTACAAGACATAAGGCGGTATCCCTCATTTGAAGCACATTACCAGCAAGTGAGGACTTGTATCGGAATCGCAGTAGCCTGCATGCACCGCGACCCAGGTGAAAGGCCACTGATAAAGGATATTGTTTGTAAACTATATGAAGTAGAAACTAGGGAAGATTACCTGTCGTCGCAGGTAGAACAGGTATGAACTCTATATGATCTCAAAAGGTTATAAAACCTCTCACTGTATTTTCACACTTGCACTCATAGTATGTATGCCGGATGGAGAAAAAGATGTCTGTGAAGTCCTTAATTTGCGTACACATGTAGCATAGGCACTCTACTATTTTACTTTTTGACATAGTCGATCACCAGTATTGTTAACAATTAGAAGAGCAGTTCATATCCACCGTTTCTTACTTGAAATGTTTTGGTGTCATCTAAAAAGGGTATTCATGATTATGAAGTCAGGAGAATATCATTCAAAGAGTTGGAACACGTCACGAGTAATTTCTCTCAATTGGTGGCTTAAGTGCTGTTTATAAGGTGCAGATTTAAGCATCACCTCTTCTTGGATTTCTACAAAGTGCAGATTCCAGAATTCATTTCCATGTGTTAATAACAACAGTTGAGCAGGGAAAGCTTGAAGATGGGGAAGTGATAGCTGTGAAGAGATTCGATGAGAGACTAAGAAAACTAGAGGAGCAGTTTGAGAGAGTGGTGAATCTTACGAGACTCAAACACAAAAATATAGTACGACTAATGGGCTACTGCTACGAACCAACAAAAGTACCAGTTCCTGATGACAAGAATCCAGATCTGTACATATGGTGGAATGTTATAGAGAATTTGCTCTGTTCTGAGTTTTTTCCAAATGGAAGTCTGGACATGATATTAAATGGTATGGTTACGGAAACTCAAGGTAGCTCTTATTTACTTTCCACTTCTTTCTTACCTATTACTTTCCTCGTGCAGATAAATCTTGCGAACTCGATTGGCAAACTAGTCACAGAATAATACATGGCATTTGTGAGGGATTGCATCACCTTCACGTGGAATGCCAGGATGCCCCCCTTGTCCACGAGGGTCTAAAACCTGCCAATGTTTTGCTAGATAATGGCATGGTTCCGAAGCTAGCGGATTTCTGCACTTCAATGGCTGTCACACCAAGGTAATCACTAGTTCTGAAAACTGCGGTCTATTGATCTAGAATCCAGGATCGGGTGGTAACCCATTTCAGTCCTTTTATCCCTTCTAGTGTAAGCACCTTATCCCTATGTGCTTACTAACTTAAACTCAAGCCTAAAACAAAATTAAAAAAAAAGGGATGAGCCAGGAAAGCATATTGAACACCGGCCCGCTCCTGCACCCCTGGATGAACAAAAATGTGCCACCGGTTTTGTGACCCATTCTGATTTCTTGAACCGGGAAAACCACACCCCTTATGGTGCTTCTACATGATCCATTGGATCTTTCATGATTCGCATATCTTTAGCGTAGTTCCATGATCTTTCTGTAATAAATGTCGTTATGCAGAGGATACATAGCACCAGAGGTCATGGACACCGGTAAAGTTACAGTCAAGTCAAATATGTACAGTTTGGGTGTTCTGATAATAGAGATCGCAACCGGAGACAGGTGTCCTAGCGACAGATCATCAGGCCGGTCATATATTGAGAATGTATGGTATACCACTGGAAACCTTATAATGTTGAAGACCCTATCAGGTTCTTTAGATGGTGCCCAACTGTCAGACTTTTGCATGCAAACCATGCTTTTGTATAAAATAATACATTGCGTTCACTCGTGGCTTGACCATAGAGACATGGATGAGCCTTAAGAATATTTTCTTACAACTCCTTGTCGCCATGCTTTTGGCGGACAGATTCTGTAGGCTGCATTAATTCCTTACAGGTAGCACCAGTAGTGGATAGCGCACCTGGTGGACCTTCTTCCCCTACAGAATTTATGTAGCGTTGCAGCGTCACGCATTGCGCTGATCTTCTAACTTGTCTTTGATATTTTTCTTTCCTCCCCAGATTCTTTCTATATTTGTGCCAAAATGGTTCACATTGTTTACATGTTAAGTACTTCCTCCATCCGGAATTAGTTGTTGCTCAAACGGATGTATCTAGCATCCGATTGAGTGACAACTAATTATGAACGGAGGGAGTATAAGATTAAGTTCAACCATTTTACCCACTAGATACTACAGACTGCGAACCCTCCTCGCTTGTGCTATATTGTACGGGTTTACCTCTAAGAATTTTTCCTCAGCTAACCCAGTTGTAAGATCTATGTTGTAGTTGAGTCAGATGACACATGACATCACAAATATTAGAAAGCAGCCATTGAATTTCTGTAAAATCATGAAAAATGCAATATAGACATTTTGGAGCATAATTTAAATTATACTTTTACAAAGGTTATGCATCAACTGTCACATAACTATTGTAAAAAAGTGAGTGAGATTTTTTTTAAAGATTTAACATATTAATTATTACTCCTTCAGATCCAAAATAAGGTCGCAGTTTTGGACTAGGGTTAGTTCAAAACTGCGACACTTATTATGGAACGGAGTTAGTATTATTTTTAATATTTTGTGACATGGAACCTATTCATTGTCTGCTACATCCGACTTATGGGTTTGACATGTGGGGCTTCCCTGTTAGGTTCGGGAAATTTTTTAAACTGGGTAAACCATGGAATAAATCAGAAATGTGAGTAAAAGACAATTTTGTTTTAATCAGGAAATTGTTATAATTATGAATAAGTTTATTTAGTATATGAAATAACCATAGCTGCCTAATCCAATTTACCAGGCGGTAAAAACTTGGATGCAAGGTTCCAATGACGAATTGATGTACCCATCACTTGAAGCGGGTTTCATCCAACAAGTGGAGTGTTGGATCAACATTGGGCTGAATTGTGTGGATATCCAACCCGAAAGAAGGCCTACCATTGGGCAACTAATGCATTTTCTTGAGACTGAATCCGCCAGTCTAGAGGTATGACTTTCCAAAGTACACACAAACTCCCCTTTAAACATGCAAAGTACACACAATCACAATAATTTCTGTGTGTATTATTTCTGTTTCATTATATCTGGCTTTTGAAACAACTCTACTTTTAACACACATACTGAGAGAAAGACCATACTTAGTGCAATGTTTCTACTTTGTACTCCTATTTAGTTAGTTGGACGATTACTGATTGAGTGTAGTATGTATTTAAGTTTATATTATCGTTCTTGCTTGAGCCTATAGTGATCATCTGACAACACGGATATGGTCAAACAAAAAGAGTGTGATGATACAAATGGCAATAGGAGAGTGCAACTACTTATGCCTTTCGATGGCCATTTTAGTCCTGGAATTGCAATACGGATGAAAAGCACTACATGTCTCATGCCCAATAACATTGTATTGCACAAAGTACTTGTTGTGTCTGGACATTGAGACCACTTAATCAAATAACTGATAGTAGGAAACTAGAAGTGCTAATGTGCATCATGACCATTGTGGCCTTACGGCAGGTTTAGTAAGTGCTAGATTATTCTAAATATTGTTCCATAAGAATATAAGGGTTTCTAATCCACACCTGTTTTGTTATCGCAATTTCTTATTGTTTTTCCTCGTTGAAAAAATTGGTATATATACATAATGATCCTTGTATGCTTGATAGTGTTACCATTAAAGAGAATTCATCCTGTCTTCTGAGAGCAGCATCACAGCATGGTCTTCTTCAGGTTAGTGCTCTTCGAAATGTTTTTTTGTCTATTGTATGCTAGTAGTTATGGACGATGTGGTGCTAGTCGATGATAGTCGGACGGGGGTCAACAGGAAGTTAGAGCTATGGAGACAAACC
>CBMN010077321.1:0-12024 GCA_000582825.1 Hordeum pubiflorum | reverse complement strand
GCTTTGCAAAGCCCAAAAAAAAATCCCAAGCCCGAACCGGCCCGAAGCCCGAAATGCACTCTTTTTACAAGCCCGAGCCCGGCTCGAAGCCCGACCGGAAGCCCGAAAGCCCGGCCCGGATGCTATTTTTTATTGTTTGCACGTGTAAGCCCGGCCCGAAGCCCGAAAGCCCGGCCCGAAATCCTTAAAAAGAGAAGCCCGAACCCGGCCCGAACTATCTTTCGGGCTGGAAAATGCAGCCCGAGCCCGACCCGAATGCCAAGCCCGAAGCCTGGTTTTTTCGGGCTGGGCTCGGGCCGGGTCGTCGGGCCGGGCTGTCCATGCCCTGGTTTAGGTGGAGTGTCTTCCGATTAACGGGAATTTTAACCTCCGTCTGAGTGGATCGATGACCTAGAGATTTTAATGCCTTGTGTTCGTGGGTCCACATTAGGTCAAGATTCGTCCTTCTTGATCTGCATATGATGGATATCCACAACAGCTAGCCCGGACCTTCTCGAGCAGCTCCAACCGCCTCTATGGAGTAAGCATTCCACAAGTAGTGATTCGGCGCATCGACATGCCTAGCAACGGACAAATCGAAAGTGGTGACGATGGAGGGGAGAAAGGAGAAGAAATGGCGACGGGTTGGGCTGTTGTTGTCCGATTTAATTAGCCGGACTTGGTTACTCGGGTGGCACCCTGGAACGACACCAAGAATGTGCCCTCATGGATGAACGGAGGAGGCGCCCGTCAGACCGCTCGTTGACGTGGTTGACCGCGTGGGCCGTGGGCTACAACGGTTAGTGGCGTCTCCATATCCATCTCATATATGGACCGAGTACGAGGGTTGCTGGTCAGTCCGGACGTTTGGGTCAGATTTGTCGTGTCGAGTTGGATGACAATTTCACGTCCGGACACTGACCGAACAGTTTGTCCGGCTGTTTAAGAAGGATTTGAAGGCTACAGTTGTACATGCTTTTAGATTTCTCTAACACCTCTCTTGGCCAATTCCGCGCAGAGAGATAGCGACGGAAGACCGGCCGGGAACTCCACCGCAGGCGTGCTACCGTGGAGCGTTTTCTAATGAACACATACGGTGTCACCACGCAAGCTTGGACATATCCACCCGCTCACGAACCCCAACGACGATTCCTTCTCCCGTGGCTGCACGTCAGCGACACGAGCCCCCGTCAGAGAGCCAGATCCCCGCCAGAGTTTCTCGACACGCATCGCTATCGGAATCTGGACCTTTTCCACGTCACTGCCAACTACGGGAGAGCCCCGCCCGAGCCAGCCGCCATTGGCACCACTCCACTCCACCACCAGACCCGTGCCAATCCCGCCCTCCACTCTCCTTCTCATCCATCCATCCATCCAACAACCCCCGAGCTAATCCAGCTCCGTCTCCCTCGCTGCTCCGTTGCAGAGTGCCACAGCTCCTGCCTACCCCTAGCTAGCTGATCCGGGGTCATGGCCGCCTCGCTGCTTCGCCGCGCGTCCGCCGGCCGCGGGCGGTGTCCGTCGCCGGCGGAGGCGCTGCGGAGGCTGGTGTCCTCGGAGGCCGCGCGGGAGCAGGCCCTGCCGCGGCCTCTGCCGGAGATGCCGTCGTTCGAGCACCGGCCGAGCCCGTACGCCGGGATGGGCGGCGCCGAGATCCTCGAGAAGCGGAAGAAGTTCCTCGGCCCCTCCCTCTTCTACTACTACCAGAAGCCGGTACATAACTCGTATACATATCTTCCGCTGCTTCGTCATGGCGGTTGCCCAGTATACAAAGACGAGATTTTGTGCTCGAAACCAATCATCTTAATTAGTAGGGGGATAAATAATTTTTGATCTAGAGGATGATGTATGAACTGCATCAATCATCATGTAAGATTGGGTTCGATATTTTGTCACTCCCATCATTGTCTCAGCTCACACGCTGTCCCGGGACCCACGTGTCAGTGAAACATCAGGTGACCCATTTTATTTTGGAAGGCATCGATATCAAGTGATACCTATTAACACGCCAAATAAGTATCAGTGCCAACTTCCCAAAGGTCCCGATCGAAATCAATAGTAGTACTATGTGAGAAGTAATGTACAAGATGTTGAAGATATAAAATTGAAGTACCATCTTGATTCCATTGTGATATGTATTCGCAGCTCAACATCGTTGAAGGGAAGATGCAGTACCTGTACGACGAACAGGGCAAGAGATACCTCGATTGCTTCGGAGGCATCGTCACGGTGTCATGTGGTCATTGCCACCCTGATATCGTCAAGGCCGTGCAGCAGCAGACAAAGTTGCTTCAGCACACCACCACCATATACTTGCATCATGCCATCGTCGAGTTTGCTGAGGCGCTTGCCTCCAAGATGCCAGGCAATCTCAAGGTAAAGAAATAATTCCTTCCTTCAGTGGCTCAGTGCTACTAGAAGTTACAGCGTGGATGTCTCATATTTTGGGATGGTATGCAGGTTGTGTACTTCGTCAATTCCGGGACCGAAGCGAATGAATTGGCAATGTTGATGGCTCGACTGTACAGCGGGAATCTCGGTATGGTTGCACTGAGAAATGGATATCACGGTGGGAGTGCTGGAACAATAGGTCTCACGGGTTTGCAGACGTGGAAGTACCCGATTCCTCAGGTGTGTGTCCGATTGTTAAGAGATACAAAATGACACAGATTTGCAGTGCAGTCTTTTTCCAGTTCAATTGATGTACTTGAAAGGATTGACCTACTGTTAGAATTCACATTTTGGCGATGCTAAAAGCACAAAAAAATTGTGTGTTGTCGTAATATAGTGAGTGCCCCTTACTCCTTTCAAAAATAAAAATAATAAAAATGAGGGGACGTAATCTATAGTGCATTCTTGCGCATTGTTTCAATATGACCATCTGTAGTTGTGTAAATTGTTTCTTCCTTATGAGCCATTTATTTCTCATTCGCAGGGTGAGATTCATCATGTCATGAATCCGGATCCTTACCGTGGAGCTTTTGGGTCTGATGCTGCAGCTTATGCCAGGGAAGTCGAAGAACATATAAATTTTGGCAGTTCAGGAAGGGTTGGAGGTTTTATCGCAGAAACTTTCCAAGTATGACCAATTTAAAGTTGTACATTATACTGTAAAAAAACTGATAATATAGTTTTATCCAGCTTTTATTCTTAACATGGTCCCTCTTACCTCCTCTTTTCACATGAGAGGTAAGAGGGTAAGAGTTGATATTATTCAGTTTTTTTTTCTTGCATTGGGGAATCCAGATGAACGTACTCATATATCAGCTTTCTGATTAATGAACATGGTTGCAGGGTGTAGGAGGTACTGTTGAACTAGCTCCTGGATACCTGAAGTCAGTCTACGATACTGTCCGGAAGGCGGGTGGTGTCTGTATAGCTGATGAAGTCCAAAGTGGTTTTGGCCGTACTGGAAGTAACTACTGGGGATTCCAGACGCAGGGTGTCATCCCTGACATTGTGACGATGGCAAAGGTTCGTGGTAACAGGAAAAACTCTGCCTCGGAAGGTTTCATTATGTTGACAGTATCATTCAATATTAATGATTTTTTTTCTTTATTTCTAGGGAATCGGCAACGGTCTACCACTTGGTGCAGTTGTAACAACTCCTGAGATTGCAAGCGTGATGGCTCAGAAGATCCAGTTCAACACATTCGGTGGGAACCCTGTCTGTTCTGCTGGTGGATTGGCTGTGCTCAAGGTTCTCGACAAGGAGAAACGGCAGGCGCATTGCGCAGATGTCGGCGCTCACTTGGTGGAACGTCTGAAATCTCTTCAGCAGAAGCATGAAAGTAAAATTTCCCATCTTTTGTTCCATTTGAAGTAACCATTTCGGTCAACTGTTTGATTGTGGGTTCGAGTTAATCTAATCGATCGATGATAATCCATCCCTTGGCCTTGCTTCTGCTCAGTCATTGGAGATATCAGAGGAAGGGGGCTGATGCTTGGGGTGGAGCTCGTTACCGACAGAACCGAGAAGACACCGGCCAAGGCGGAGACCGCTGTACTGTTTGAGAAACTCAAGGGTAATAAATAGGCCACATTCCCTACCTCCATGACCGCGAAATGTTTACTTCTACAGCCCCTCATATGGTTCTCTTGTTCTACCAGATCTCGGCGTTCTAGTCGGCAAAGGCGGTCTGCATGGCAACGTCTTCAGGATAAAACCACCGATGTGCTTCTCAAAGGACGACGCAGGTGAGTGGCTCAACTATCTCCACAAGATACCCGTTGCTTTCTGCATTGATCGTAGTCGTCGTAGAGACTAGAGACTAACCGCAACTCCGGATCCTGCAGATTTCTTGGTGGACGCCATGGACTACGCCATGTCAGGTTTCTGAGGACCATGAACGTTCTCGTGCCTCTGCTCCTGAACAGTCACCGGGCGGCGGCGAGGAGTACATGGATGCTGGTAGCATGGTACGTGCCCATCTCTGGGCTGCGTCACTGCGTGTTTACACGCAGCGCATGTGTATGTAATGGGTGTTTGCACTGCGTGCCCGGGTGGTTATATGTTCGTGATGGTGAATGAAACACAACCTTTACCCATGGATGAATAAATGAGGGAGGAAAGCATCAGAAATGCGCAATGTGATGTTTTTGCAGGAATATCTGAAATCCGATGGGCAAGGAAAATCTAAGCTTCCTTTTCAGAGTAGGAAAACAATGCACTGATCCATACAAGAAATAAATTGTAAAAAGGATCGTTAACAGGGTCTTTTTTGCTAGCCTATACAGCTAGAAAATGGGGCAGTTAGACCAGGGGGTGGCCTTGCTCGAAAGGAGGGTCGTTAGTGAAGGCCGCCACCGAGACCCATGGAGCCACGTCGATGGACAACAAACAAAGCTCCTTGGCAACACCGAACCAATTGCCACCATGATGAGATTAGAGCGTGAGAAATTCTATTCGAGATGACACCACCATCATTGTTCAAATGATGTTACCAAAACACAAACAAATATCTAAAAAGAATTTCCCCTACACAATCAAGAGACGAGGATCTCCTCCCCATAGCATTGTAGCGGTAGTTAGAGGCAGATAGGAGCGACAGTAAAATCTAGATAGATCATTAAAAGGATATCATCTTTAGGGCTTAAAAGGGTTTTATGTGTTGTTGTTTAGATAAACTAACAGATTATATTTATTTGTGAAAATAGTTACATCATCTGCTAATACACACACCATGAAAACCAAGGGGCTCATATTGGCTTCCCTAGGCAGTGCTCAAACTAGGGGTGAAAATTTCCGCTTTTCAAAGGAAAAATGGAAATGGAGAGGAAATATGAAAACGGAAACGAAAATTTGCAAAACGAAAATGGAAATGAATATTTCTTTATGTGGAAATGTAAACAAAAACGAAACGGTGATTTCCGGTGGAACAGACGTGGAACGGAAGTTTCCGTTTCCGTGAATATGATTTTTTTGTTTTTACTATAGCTTATGACTTCTTTATAGCCCAACCATCAAATAACACACAATGACACACTGAGCAAAATGAATCATAAGGCCTAAGTTCTACTACCACACACCAACTAAACTAAACCCTATACGCAATTCTCGAGTACTACTACAATACTACGCAAATTTGCTCACATAATCATATTTTTTTGTAGCCATGATAACAATTCTTTAATTTTTTTTTTGTGTAGTTCTCTATGATTCAAGGGGTTTAAAAGTTTCGGTACACGACCACTTATGTTTCCGT
Organism: Hordeum pubiflorum; assembly: GCA_000582825.1. Lineage (NCBI taxonomy): Eukaryota > Viridiplantae > Streptophyta > Magnoliopsida > Poales > Poaceae > Hordeum > Hordeum pubiflorum. The sequence goes on along the minus strand of CBMN010077321.1, from coordinate 6,340 downwards.
ATTCGCTCTATATTCGGTCCATGTTCATTTCCGGTAGTATCTCTTTCCGGGTTTATTTCCGGGTTTCTGTATTCGTTTCCGCTTTTGCAAAAAAAATATGAAAAAATATGATAACAGCTAGTTTCGTCCATTCCCGCTCCGTTCTCATCCCTAGCTCAAACGAAACTTCTGAATAAACAACAACATAAAATATCAAATCTTCATAAATAGACATGTTGGTTTCATGTGTTGTTTAGGGCAGAGGATTCTCTTAATCATAGATGAAATAAAGTTTTTAAAAATGGAAATTAGAGTTCTTTTAGCAGAAGAAGAAAATTACATGGAGCAACTATCTGAGGAGCGCTCCTTCGGGAGCCTCCCAAGGAACACTCTCAAGCGCCGCCACTTGGCGCGTTCTCAGTCACCGGCACGTGTCGAGTTCTGGGCGCCGCCACTTGGATTTTGTTTTTTTTTAATTTTCCGTACACGTTGTCGGCTTTTTACATGGTTTTTTCCCGGTTTTTTCAGTTTTTCTAAGTGTGTTTCTTAGCTTTTGGACATTTTTTTTCTAAAAAAACTTGCACGAAAAACACATTTTCTTTTTCTTTTCTTTCTCGAGAGATACAATTTTTCTTTCGCGAAAGGCACTGATTTGCTTCCACGAGAGGGCCATGCCTATCGGAAACGGAAAAAAACGTGTTTTTTTCTTTCTCGAGAGGCACAGTTTTGCTTCCGTGAGAGGCATAGTTTTGCTCCGTGCCTCTCGGAAACGAAAAAAAATACGTTTTCTGTTTTTTTCTTCCGCGAGAGGCATGGATTTGCTTCTGCGAGAGGCATAGCCGTGCCTCTCGAAAACGAAAAAACGAGTTTTTTCTTTCACAAAAGGGTTTTGCTTCCGCGAGAGGCACATCTGTGCCTGTCAGAAACAAAAAAAAATGCGGTTTTTTCCTTCCGCGAGAGGCACGGTTCTTTCGTCCGGTCTTTTTCGTTCGTTTTTTTTTAAAGTTCGTTAAAACCTATTAACATGGGATCTAGTTTTGAATATCTCCACGCGAGAAATTCAACGGTGAAAACGGTTCGAGATTTGGATGCATGGTTTAAGAGATAAAACATTTTGAAATAACAAATCTATGAAAAATGGGAAAATTTACAGGTTGCGACAAGTGCCACTTGTCACAACCCGGAAAGGCAAGAGTGATCTTTAAAAGGAGTACTCCTCAATTAGTGATTTCGAAAATTACAGTGATAAGATTACACTTCCCCTGCCAGGGTTACGTGGGCCCAGAAATGCGAATGGACGCGTCCTAACTTTTTTTCGAAAGCCAAACTAGGGCCAGTTCTGGACCGCAATAGCCCAATCGACTAGTGTGATTCGGTACGGCCCACGGGTCTGACGGATGGACGCGCCCTAACTCACAGATCGCACTTCGCAAGCCGCGCCGCCGCCGCTCCCCACGCTCTCGTTGGCCACGCGCCGTTCAGGCCACTCCACTCCCCTCCACCCCTCCACCGTCCCGCACCCGGCGAATCCGCCGTCTCCCTCGCCGCGCGGTGGCCACGCCCGTTCGCTCCCGCTCCCCAGGGTTGCGCGCTGGCGGCGAGCCCAGCAATAGGGCAAAGCGCGACTGAATCGGCGGCCGAGGCGCCGGGCGGGGGCGGCACCGCGGCAGGCTGCCAGCTAATCAGCCGGTTGCCACTCCATTCATCTCCGACTGATGTCTGTCGACGCCATGTTCCCTGTCCTGCGCTTCTCCGACTACTTCACCCGGCCGTCGATCGACGAGCTGGTCGAGAGGGAGGCGGCTGACCCGGGCTACTGCAGCAGGGTTCCAGATTTCGTCGTCGGCAGGGTGAGGTATGGGCAGGTTAAGTTCTCTGGCAGCACCGATGTCAGGGGGCTGGACCTGAACGAAATCGTCAAGTTTGGCCGCCATTCTGTGGTGGTTTACCGGGACGAGGCTGGCAAGCCGGCCGTAGGGCATGGCCTCAATAAAGCTGCGGAGGTGACGCTGCAGCTGGATTTGAGTACACTTCCGAAACCCAGCCTCCTAGTTGAGTTGCTAAGGTGCCGTGCGAAGAAGCAAGGTGCTAGGTTTCTCTCATTCAATCCTGTGAATGGTAACTGGAAGTTCGAGGTTGACCACTTCAGTAGGTTTGGGCTTGTGGACGAGGAGGAAGATGATGTTGCCATGGATGAGCCGGTTGTTCGACAACCGGTTGCTGAAGCAAGAGACCCACCTTCAAATGGGCATGAACTAGAGCTTTCACATTCGTTGCCTGCTCATCTGGGGCTTGACCCTGCGAAGATGCAGGAAATGCGGATGGCATTGTTTCCCAATGATGAAGAAGACGAAGACATGGAGGATGGCTTTCCATCTGATCACAGACACCTCAGCAGAGAGAGGATGAATGTGGATTCACCCAACACAAGTGGTAAAGGTCAGAGGATGAGGTCTGTGTCTCCTTTGCATGGTTCTTCTCAGAAATTTGGAAGGAGATCTGGTGTGCTTGCAAGGAAAGAACCACATGCACTGCTGGAATACAATGTAAATTCGACAGAGCTTGGTCCATCTTCTCATGGTATTCTCATGTCTGGAAAAAACAAGGGATTTCCGGTGAGAATGACTAAGGTAGAAGGCTTCAAACTACCAGCTGAGCAAGCAACTCCTGTTGCTGGAAAAGTATATTCTAACTGCGTAGTGGATGCTGCTTTATTTATGGGTAGATCATTTCGAGTTGGTTGGGGACCAAATGGCATCCTTCTCCATTCTGGTAGTCTTGTCAATACTCCTGGAACAGGCCTTTCGTCTGTTATTCACATAGAGAAAGTTGCAGGTGATAAAGTTGTGCGTGATGAGCAGAACAAAGTTAAAGAGGAGCTGGCAGAACTATGTTTCTCGGAACCAATGGACCTCCATAAGAGGCTTGACCGCGAATTTCTGGAAACCGAGTCTGGCTCGTTTAAATTAAAGCTTCAGAAAGTTGTGGCAAGTCGTTTGGTTTTGCCAGATATTTGCAGATCATATATTGATATCATCGAAAGGCAGCTTGAAATCAGCGATTTATCCATGTCTTCACGTGTGCTGTTAATGCACCAAGTTACAGTTTGGGAGTTAATTAGGGTCCTGTTCTCAGAGAGAGAAGCTGGTAACAAGTTGGAATTTAGTGGCGATGAGGATCAGGAGGGCATGATTTTGGATAAGAAAGAAGGTTCTGTGAACATAGATCCTGAAGCACTCCCTTTGGTTAGGAGAGCAGACTTTAGCAATTGGTTACAGGACAGTGTTTGTCATCGGGTACAAGGAGAGGTGGGTTCCTTAAGTGATGCCAGGTACTTGGAGCATATTATTCTGCATTTGTCTGGTCGGCAATTGGACACAGCCACAGAAATTGCTGCTTCAAGGGGCGATGTCCGATTGGCAGTCCTGCTAAGCCAGGCAGGTGGATCGATGTTAAATCGGTCTGATGTTGCTCAGCAGCTCGATCTGTGGAAAATAAATGGTCTGGACTTTGATTATATTGAGGAAGACAGGTTAAGGATATACGAGTTGCTTGCTGGTAACATACAAGGCGCTTTACTTGATTCACCAATCGACTGGAAAAGGTACCTTGGTTTAATCATGTGGTATCAGTTGTCACCAGATACATCACTTGACATTATCATTCAGTGTTATCACCAACTACTTGGTGAGGGCAAAGTTCCAAATCCTGTTCCTGTATACATCGATGAAGGACCTCTTGAGGAAGCACTTCAATGGTCCCCAGGTGACCGATTTGACATATCTTTTTATTTAATGCTTCTTCATGCCAACCGAGATGAGAAGTTTGGGCTTCTAAAAGCTATGTTCAGTGCATTCTCGTCATCGTATGATCCCTTAGACTACCATATGATCTGGCATCAACGATCTATTCTTGAAGCTATTGGTGCTTTCAGTACAAATGATCTTCATGTACTGGATTTGAGTTTTGTCCATCAGTTACTATGTCTTGGGAAGTGTCATTGGGCTATCTACGTCATTCTGCATATGCCACATCTGGATGATGCCCCTTACATCCATGAAAAGTTAATCAGGGAAATTTTGTCACAGTATTGTGAGATATGGAGCAAAGATGGGGCTCAGAGGCAATATATTGCAGAACTTGGTATACCAGCAGAATGGATACATGAGGCTCTGGTTAGTAGCATTATCATAACTTCCTGCTAATTATCTGACTTGCAGTCAATGTGTGTTCTTTGATGAAAATTTGTCTAACCATTGATTACAAATATTTATGAATACCACTACGTGAAAAAATACTAAGCATGATCCTGCTTAGCTGACAATACCTATATGCAGGCTCTTTATCACGAATATTATGGAGATCGACAAGGTGCACTGGGGAATTATATTCAATGCGGCAATTGGAATAAAGCTCATACTATTTTCATGACATCTGTTGCTCATTCTTTGTTTCTTTCATGTAAGTCTTCCCTACAATGCACTAAACAGTTAGTTGTAAAGACCTGATTCAATGTTTCACTTTCCTACCTACATAAATATGCACCTAAACCTACTTGGCTACTTCTCCAGAACCTAATCAAACGAAGATTCTTGTGAATTTCTATGCTGTTCTCTTAGTTACTCTTTTGTTCATAAAATATGTATGACTGAGGATATCTTATCAATTTTGTACTATTTCTGCTAATAAACATTGCATGAGTTTGTAATTGCTTGTTTCTTCGGCATATGGTTCAGCAAAACATCAAGAAATCTTTGACATTACAAGCGCTTTGGAGAATCACAGATCTGAAATTGCTGACTGGGACGTTGGTGCTGGAATATACATAGATTATTTCGTTATAAAAAACTCTATGCAAGAAGAAAGTACTATGGACGATGATTCAGTAAGTAGTTTTACCCTTCAAACTTTTTCCTGAATATTTCCGAGTCGACACAACCTTACCTTATCTTCCAGGACACACTTGAGAGGAAAAATGAATTGTGCAAGAGTTTCTTCGATCGATTAAGTGAGTCGCTGAGTATCTGGGGAAGCAAATTACCCATTGAGGCAAGGTAAGATGGTATCCGTTGATGTAATAGATCTACAACCTGCAAGTAATCAAACATTGATGTTTGCATGAAATTGTTGGACCTCCATGTCATGTTTTAACTGAAGCAATCCTGCTCCCAAGAAAATATTGTAGATTAGCAGTGTTAATAAATTCCCATATGATTAGAATTTTGCAAGGAGCTATTTGTTTGCGCCTGAATCGTATAACCCATGCAAAAACCAAGCTTGATAGCCACAGTGGAAACCATGTTCATTCCTTACATAACTCGGCTGGTTCTTTTAATCCATCAAGACATACTGGTATTCCTTATTTCTTTTAGAACAAATCTCCAAGCCCATTCTCATTCTTATGTAAATGCGGCAGGGCATGCTTCTCGAAGATGGCAGAGGAGCTCTGTGAGCTTCTAATGGACTTCCCCGGCGAGGGCTCGCCGCCAGATCTCTTCATGGGCTGCTTCCAGACGATGCTTGACGCCCCTGTCCCCGATGATCGCAGGGCGTCCTGCCTGCAGGAGGCAGTCTCTGTTTTCGCTGACATACTTTGCGAGTACTCATCCTAGGTGACTCATGGCATATTTCCTATGGTGCTCAAGTCAGTCACAGAATCTGTGGGTTGCGCAAGAGCTCTGGATTGGCACGCCACACATATGGAACAAGTTACAAAGATTCCCATGTCTGATGCTCAGGGAAATGTAGAACATGCCATGGTCGGTGCAGACAATTGGCCACCCCTGTAAACCCCTGAAGAAATCTGACGCCATTTTTCCGCACGCGTGCCACTTTTCTTGTAATCTGTGTGCCGCAACCATTCAAGCATTGTTCTTTTTTGTTGTTATTACGAAGACCATCAACTCATGTAGGGTTGTAGTAGAGTGTTTGCGTGGGCTGAAATGTCAAAGAGTCAAGTTGTAGATTTATCGCAGGTAAAACGTTGGCTGATCTTGTTGTGTTGTGGTGTTTCGCGAACCATGTGAAAGCTGTGGTTTGAGTGCTTTCGGCGCAATATACCGGGGGAGTGAATTGCAAAAAAACACCACATTGAAGCGTAGGGTTGCAGAAAAGGCTCTTCTACGAATTTGTGCCAGAAAACACTGATTTTGGTCCTAATCTTTTGCAGAAAACACTAGTTGATGGCTTTGGCTCATTTGATGACGATTATGACAGATGGAGCCCACCATTTGCTGATGTGGCAAACGGTCTTTTTGCCAAAACGTCCTCCCCTCCTTGAAAATTTTCCCCCTATAAAAAGTACCCTCCCCAGCGGCGCCGCCTCCTTCCAGCGCGCCCCGCCTCCCAGCGCCGTCGCCTC
>CBMN010077320.1:0-16040 GCA_000582825.1 Hordeum pubiflorum | reverse complement strand
GCATCTCTAACAGACCCCTTAAAATGAAAACCTGTAAAAACGGATACAGATCACGAAAAACGCATTTTAAGGGTCGATTTGAGCTGCGGCCGAACAGATACAGTAAAAATGAATAGTAAAATCGAATATTCCTCTTCCGACAGTAGCAAGCAGCCGCATGGTGCCGTCCTCGGCAGCAGGCGCCGTGCCTTGGCCTCCAACGCCTCAGCCGCAAGCATCCTCGGCCGCCTCGGTCTTCAACGCTCGGCCTCCGTCGACTCAGCCACTCGGCCTCCAGCGCTCGGAGCCTTTGAGCATCGTCGTGGCCTCCTCGGCCTCCAGTGCTGGCCTTTCTCCACCTTAGGCGCTCGGCCTCCGCTCGCCCGCGAGAAATTGGACGGGGGACTCTAGCAGACAGCCCCACGCCGCCGCTCGCCCGCACGCTGCCGTGAGTAATTGGACGAGAGACTCTGGAGCAGGTTCAGATTTAGGCAGGGAAGCGAGAAGAGAAGATTGGACTTCGCCGGAGCCGCGAGAAATCCATGGCTAGAGCCCTCTGGTACGGACGACGACGCGCGTGGAGGGTGGAGAATTCCGGACAGTTCATGGCATGTATACTGCCCTCCAAGCCATAGATATATAGGTTGAAGGCTCGGGTTTCCGGTGGCCTGTAAAACGTTCATAGTTTCGCTAACTTTTACAGGATCTGTTCTGGACACAAAATTGGACCGAAACCGTAAACCCGCCGAAATTTTACAGGTTTAGCATTTTTAAGGGGTCTGCTAGAGATGCTCTTAGTCCACCAAAATTACAGTTCTGAGGACAAAGATAGGGATTGTTCTCAAAAGCAAGTTTTGGTACATGATTTTGGTGTGCATTTCCTAACAAAAAGAGAGAAAGATTGTGCACTCGTACACAAGACAAATAAGATTGCCTAGAAGCCAACATATAAAAGTTCAACCAAACATCATATTATTTCACCAATATGCCATGGAACAAATTACCACTCAATCATAGACACAAAGGTGCGATAATTCATGGGTAAATAATTATAGCACAAGACATCATTGTTTGTCAAAGGATTGCGGAGGTTTATGGACAGAGATGCCTCTGATCAAAGGATGAAGATGGTGGTGGAGACGTTGGTGAAGTCATTGGAGACGATGACAGTGATGACGATTGCTCCGGCGATGTTCGACGCCGCCGGATGGGAGGAGGAGAGCCCCCTCCTTCTCCTTCTTCCAATGGCCTTCTTCCTACATGTGAGAAGGATTTCCCCTCTGGTTTTTGGTGGCCATGGTTGTGGAGGACGAGAGCCTCCCCTCAGATGGGATCTGACTTTGGAGGGGAGTTGTTTCTGATTTTTCTGGATGCTGAAATATGAGTCCCGTCACCGTTCTTAATATTGTCGGAGATTTGTACATTCGAAAAATGAAATTTTTATGGGTGTTCAAAAACTTCCGGAACAAGCTTGCGGTAAAAGGGGGGCTACATAAGCTTCATGTAGTCAATAGTTGCCCCTCTAGATGCCTAGGCACCCTGGGCACCTCCAGGCATGGGGCCTAGACCAACAGGTTGTCTCCCAAAGCATATTTCCGCAATCTAATTTTTTGGGGTGTTAAAATAGTTATTTTCCCTGAAATACAAAAACATCAGAAAATAGGAACTGACACTCGGCACTTCATTAATATGTTAGTCCAATAAAAGTGATAAAAATTGTGCTCAAAGCATGCAAAATTGATTATATAATAGCATGAAACATATGAAAATTATAGTTATGTTGGAGATGTATCACTTGCCATTTTTTCCAAATGTCACCATCCCCGTGCATGTCGAGCTCTTCGCATGTAGGTGAGGAGTGTAGCTGGCCATCGAAGTTGGCATGGAGAAGGTTATACTTGAGACGGGCAATCAGGCAGCGACACTCGACTCTGGCGAGATTGATCGCTCCAGGTTCAGTCCTCCCATTCAGAAGATCAAAGAACTGCTGGTTGGCGTGGAGAATCACCAAGTGGTTTAGTCTAGACGGTCAGCAAATGTTGTTGCTCATAATCTTGCAAGGGAAGACTACTTTAACAATTTATGTAAGACTTGGTTTAATGTTTCCCTGTTTTGTATCCATGATGTTATTGTGGCGAAGCTAGCCATAAACTGAGTAAGCAGCAGCATTTTCCCCTAAAAAACTTGAAAAATGCGCTAGTTCTAGTCCATAAACTATCATATGGTTAAAGTGACACATTTAACTTGGCATTTGTGCGCACTGTGCTCCAAGCCAGAGCATATCGAAGCATACATGCCACTGTGGCATGCTGAGTTGGACTCTCAAGTTCTTTGCATTTCTCATTAACCAGCACCTTTGTATGCTCTAACATAATTGACGACATGCAAGAACAATTAGGCATGGCATTTACCAAATGATTATTCAATGATTTTTGTCGATATGTAATTCTATATTGCGAAGATTATGGTTAGGATTGTTTTTGCTCATTAGCGCTAATGTGAGTTAAGATGGCAATTGCAAAGACTTTCTTTGAATATGATCATATAAAAAAACTACAATGTGAACTAGAATTGGTACGACCAAAACATCTATGAACGAGCAACTTCCCTGAGGGAGGGGGTGCTCACAATAATATATGAGGCACATGTGCTCCTTATGGCGGTATTGAACTGCATGAAAGCATCCATCACATGGTTGTTGCACCTCATTGTATTAAATGTTAATGTAAATAATGTCTCTATTTAAGCGTGAGAAGAGAGATGGAACGTGATCATGCTTCGTAGAAGGCATCATACTTACCAAAGGGGGCGAGCAAATAGTAGATCTAAATCGTTCTTAGGTTCATGTTGGCGTAGAGCATGTAGTAATGTACCAAAAAATTATGTGGTCGAAACATCGCTTGCAATGCTACTGAGAGTCATAGATATCTTAGGAATTGGAAGCATCGGGATGTGCAAAGCAGGTTCACCATGATGACCAACTGAGGATGGACTCTTCTTCATGGTCTCATCATGGCATCTGAATACTTCATAGCTCTAGTACTCCCTCAAATTGTCAAATAAATGATGCCTCAGAAATCAATTAAGCAATTCCATAAAGTGATGTACAAGTGCCTCATGGGTTATTTGCAAAAGATAAGGTGTGTTTGGCCTATAGAGGCGCTTCATGATGCTCAGACTTGGATCAAAATGAAAACATATGCCAGGTTACATTTTTGTCAGTTAAACCATTTGAGAGTTTGTGGACTCAAGGGAACCCACCTGCAGGTTAATTAGAAGACTTGGGTGTGTTTCACCTATTCAGAATGGTAATTTTCACGAGGCAAACCAGTGAGACAAATAACACATCATAATGCACAAATCCGGGTCGATCAACATACCATCTACGCGCATAAAGTACCACCATGTGAATCTGTAGGGCCAGCATTTAAAGTGTAGAAATCTTACACAACAGAGGTAACTCGGGGTAAGGTACTAAAAATAGTTGTAGCCTCAATAGTTGGTGTCTGATTATTAAAAAAACAAAACTTGTTACTTCTAGTTCGTAGGTAGTTTTTGTTAACATGGCAACAATCTTGTTCAGCCACTGACTTTTTTAGTCCACCTGTCATGAAAAGAAGGGTGGAGGGGTTTTTCGTTTGATCGTATGAATAGATTACACAATGGCAAAACCACCCAACAAGATACATGATAAGATGTCAAACTGTCTCCGGGTGTCTAATAGCTTAGACTTCAAAGTTGTATCGTAGATACAATTTTGTAGTGGCAGATTTGAGGGTGTTGGGCAAACTCCCGAGCATTGTTCGATGGTTTTTTTAAATACCCGAGCATTGTTCGACGGGTTTTTTAAACAGAGGCATAAGATTTGCCTCATCCATTAGTAAGAACGACTTTAGAGTTGTTTTTACATAAGTAAAATAAATATTACAAAATAGTTACTCCTGGTATGATGTAACCCAAATGTTACGCACCCGCAATGACCCAATGCTTGGCCTCATTTTTAATGTTGGAGAGGAGGATGGACGAAAGTGTAAACTTGTGGCGGAAGACCCCTAGCGTTTCACTCACACCAAATGGTCCAACAAGTGAGGTGGTGAGGGAAGACAATGCTTTCCGGTTTGGCCTATTCGTCTTGGGCATACTGATCCACCAATCCGTAATGGAGCACTCTCCAATCCATGAAGAAGTGTCACTGGTGTCGCGTTTGAGCCACGCCTTGACCATACCCCCAAAGCCTTACGGTTTACCGGCATTTGAATAATAGATGACCAATAGATTCAACGGTCTGCTTACAAAGTGGACAAAAAGTCCGCAGTTTAGCCATCCCTTTTCTCCAATCTACCCACAGTCCAAATCCAATGTTGAATTGCAAGCCAAGCAAAAAATGACCTTTGGAGGGGCCCAAGCCTTCCAAACTGCAGAGCTCATGGGAAAGCGAGCAGTCCCCAAGAATAGGGCATTGTGCACAGATGTGGCGAAGTAGTGCCCATTCACTGTATGTTTCCAAGTGATGGTGTCCTCGGTGTCCTCCGCAATGAGTATGGCACGCGTGCGAGCCCAAAGAGTGATAATTTTCCGGATATGTACCATCGCCCAAAGGGCCACGCATCCACGCGCATGGCTTCCTTGACCTTTCAATTTTCCTCGAGGAGGCCTCAAATATGAGTGGAGCGGAGTTGATTGGTTTTTCTCCATTGACCCAAGAAGAATTCAAAAAAAGGTGCACAAGCCCCAATGCCAATTGTAATGCGCGTGAAGGCGTGGAAGAGGTCACGGTCCAACTCATCACAAGGATTTCTCAATCCAATCCACATCTTCGTTGGCTCCTTCCATTCAAACCAAAACCATCTTAGCCCAAGAGCCCTTGCAAACTTAGCAAGATAGAGGATTCCCAAGCCTCCAAGGTCGGTTGGGCAGCAAACAGAGTTCCAATCGACCTTGCACTTCGCCCCAGCTGTCTTCTCCGTGCCCGCCCAAAGGAAGGCCTGCTCAATTTTGTTAATGCCATGTAGAGTGCTCGGATGAGGATTGAGGGCGGTGATGTGATAAATTACTTGCGAGGTGAACACTGACTTGACAAGTGCTCCTCGCCCCGTGGAGATAGTATTGTGTCCATCCAAGACACAAGCCTTGCCACAAACCCACAACCTTATCTTCAAGGAATTGAAAATCAACTTTCCGAAGCTGCCAAACTGAGAGCGGGAGGCCAAAGTATTTGATAGGGAACAAAGCAAGCCCACGCATTGTTCAGTTTGGTAAATGAACATTTCCCTTCTGTTAATCAGGCTAGCTCGTTACTAGCAGCAAACTGTCAGCGGGACATTCCAGGTTCAGAACTTCTTACTAATTCTAAAAAAACTTATTTTTAATACTATTGCCAATCTCGGCAAATAACTCAACAAACAAATTGCAAATGGGTGGTGGTAACTAGTAACTGGTGAAGTGGTAATCAGTTGTAAGATCAGTGGAAAGCTTGCAGCAATTAAGACTTATCCGAACTTAGAAGACACAAGTAGGAAGGTGACACGCCTCAAACAAGAGAGCTGATTTTTAGGACCCTGGAGCCTGTGCAAAACGATCGCAACTGCAGAACTGCAGAGCAAAACGATCAAGCGCGCACGTACATGCAGAGCACTACATTACACGTATGAATATCAGAAACAAATACTCCAAGAAACATGATATATATTCTCTATGGAGAATTGGAGATACGATTAGATGATAGGATATAAGAACATAATATCGGCACTGGTCTTTCTTCTTCATACATGGCACATGGGGACGTGATGTTGCTGCTGCCATTGCTGATCAGCCTCAGCTAACACTAGGAGCTAGCTTGCTGATCGGCCTCTGCTCCGAGTAGCGAGACGTAAGAAGGTGCATCAATACTGGCCGGGCCAGAGGAAGGCGCCCATGGCGAACCTCCTCTTGTCCTCGACGTCGCCGGCGACGGGGAGGCCGTACTCCCGGAGCAGGCAGTCGACGCGCCACTCCGGCATCGCCTCGTAGTCCGCCTTCCTGTACCGCGGGTAGTGCAGCGGCATCCGGAAGCCGCAGCTGAACGTGCCGCGCTCCGGCTGCTGCTGCTGGTGCTGCTGGCCGCCGACGGCCGCCGTGCCGCCGCTGGCCTTGACCATGCTCACGCTCACGGCAGGGCCCAAGGATCCCATGTTTGTCTCTGTGTTTGGCTGCTGCCTCTGAACGCCTTGTAACTGAGAAGGTAGCGCCAGAGGGTGGAAGGGCTTTTATAGATGGAATGTGGTAGAGGAATAATGTGGAGAGTGCTGGACCAGTGCTTGATGCTGATTTAAACCTGTTGGACATGCGCATTTAAGAGAGATCGATCGTGCCGTGCCATTCTGGCTAATGATTTCCCTCGTGGTGAAGCTAAGATCTTTCCGAGCTGGAGAAAGAAGGAAATTCCCTGCCGCGCTAAATTCACCGCCAGAACTCAGCCACTTCCAATGAAATTCCCTTTTATATTCCTCTAAAAATATTTACCAAGACAACAAACAGTGTTGTGCTCCCACCGTATTTTGGGGACGGAGGGAGTATATCTTTTTACCAAGAGAGTTTTTACAATGTCTTTTTTACGAGCATGCATGAGTTTGGCATGCCAGGCCAGGCAAGCTTGCGGCACAAGCGTTTCAGTTGCAAGGATGTGACTTGTTGGCTGGGGACTCGCCCGGACCCGGACCCGGTGGGCAGGATGCCGATACTGCGGGCGACACGAAGCTAGGGGCGTCCCAACGGCAACCTCGTTCCGGCAAAATGCTTCATCGGCGTTTTCTCTTTCTCAGCCTTTTTCCATTTCGTTTTCTGCCTGGCTGAAACGAACGCGGCGATCCTTTTCGGGGAGTGGCATGCGCCGCAAGGAATAGGTGGGGCGTGCATGGTGAGCCGTGTTTTGCTTTGGCCTCTTCCCCCTTCTCAATCAAGACAGAAACGAGGGAACCATGAGGACGAAACCAGTGGCAACATGAGGCGGGCTTCAATTAACACCCACCCAGTGGTAATTCACAGTTACCTGAGGGCTAGGGCTATGCGATAGTCGACGTAGCACAAATCGACGGCTTATTTTGAGTCCAAATTCCTTGTTTGGGCATAAGTAGTACAGTAGATCGGTGCACAAAGACAAGAAATGTATATACCCTCAGGCAAGCCCTCCTTGCCACATAAATTTCATTGCACACGCAAAAGGAGATCTCAAGCCAACGCCGGCTCTGTAAGCTACCTTGTCGCCTTTTCTTTTCCCTCTCCAAAACTCTAGAAGGAAGATCCCGTCTGGAATGGGAGAGGAATGTAATCTTGGAAGCTTCAGGTCATCAAGAATTCACTAGACAAATCTATAACAACGACCTTAATGCGATAAAAGAATATATAATTTGTTGTTTTGCCATCTACTAAGAAGGAATATGATGAATTTCTTGCCATTAGTACATGGCAGTATGTCACATTGCCATATGTCAGACGTGGTGCTGAGCTCAGGCACAAATATTTCAGGCCTAAATAGGTGCCATACTCCTCTCACATGTAATTGTTGTAAAAAAATAATCATATTAAGCAAAACTATAATGCAAAGGCAAAATAGTTTTAGAAAACATTAGACCAATACAGGGCAAGCAAGTCATACTAGCGAGATAAAAGCAAGGTCCCCAGTTCATATGATCGATGTGCCAGCCTTTATAGCCCTAGGAAGTAGACTGGAGATGGCACATTTGGAGGCTAATGTTTTCTTGAGGGAGGGGAAAGAATCTGAAAATTATAGCGCTGACACTCGAAAAGGTACAGCTTGGCTAGAAAGAAAAGTATCAACAAGAGCACACAGGAATTGCAAAAAGGCTACGTATATGTCTTTGGTCCTTACAACCATGTCAAGCACAGACCAGATGACGATGCAAATTTGGAGATGGAACCATTACTCCATGGAGCGCATTTGATTGGGTAGGTCTAGGGAAGTACTACTACACAAATTGGCCTTATTATTTCTGAAACAGGTTCTAACAGTAATCATGGCCATGTTTACAGAATATTGTGAGACAGGGATAGAACCCAAAACAGGTTTTGCAGCAGAAATGAAATGAGCTGTACTTCCACATCCAGGCTAACATTCTATAATTCAATTTCAGATTTGACTACTTGAGAACAGCAACACTATTGAAGCATATTTAAACCAACTTATATTGTTTAAGTGAGCAATAACCATCTTACATGCATTTCAAGAAATCACTGAGTACGCCAATATAAGCCATAGGGCCTCTATATTTTCCATGGAAACATCCCATTGGCATATCATGGCTTGCTAATCTTGCAATGAGGTGCAGACCAATGGGCACTACAGCAGTATAATGGGAGAGAGGTCCTGATAGAGTATAAGTGGTTCATGAACTGAATATATTCAAGGGTGCTATGCCTTATATTATGGTTGGCGCATGCAGGTGTGGAATACTGTGTGTCCAGTTGCTGATGATCAAAAACCAAGGTAATTGTAACTAAGCTAGACGCACTTCTGGCAGAGTATACCATCTGACAGGATAGCAACCACACAACCTGATTTCTGTGCTAAGCAAGTACTCCCTCCGTTCCTAAATATAAGTCTTTTTAGACATTCGAATAGGGGACTACATACGGAGTAAAATGAGTGAACCTACACTCTAAAATATGTCTATATACATCCGTATGTAGTTTTCTATTGGAATCTTTTAAAAGACTTATATTTAGGAACGGAGGGAGTATTATCAGATCTGCCCTGCATCTAAACAGCAACAAAAGAAATCTTAAATACTTCTTCAAGGATGTAATAATTCACATTTTGTCACCAGTCCTGTATCTACTCTTCCATGTGAGTGACAAAATTTTAGAGCATGGTTAGTAAACCATTTTGAACTAACTGGAGAATGTGCACATATTTCCATGTCTAAATCCAAAAGGAGCATAGCAATCAGCCTTCATCCTCTACCTGAATACAAATTAGCAAAGCCCCCGGCAGTTAGCCTTTTGTCCACTAATATCATGTGTTCACTTCAATTAGTATTTACCTTCCCGCAACGCGATGCTAACCAAAGAATCTTTTGAACATTGTAGCCTCAAGTTCTCAAGGGATGACTTGACTTAAGCTGAGCCCAAGATACTCAACTAATGCTGCTCCTTTGATCAACAGTACACCATCACTCTGATCAACATGTTAGATAACAGTAGATCGTGCCTACTTCGATGAAGCTGGCAATGTTTGTGGTAATTCAACTAGCATGTGCACAGGCATAAAATACATCTGCAGGGAAATTATGCAGATGACAATGCCCAAGAAAAGCTGCAAAACAGAGGCAGTAATCATGTATTAGCACGAATAAATAACCAAGGATTTTCCATGTCTAAACATGTAACTATAAAATTGACAACAAACAAAAGGATTACAGCACAAAAAGAATATTCCTACCTGAACTGTAGCTCTCACATTGAAAAGATATACAGACAAAACCATTGTTAAAAGCATGGCCATTGAAGTTGAGTACACCTGTTGAAACAGAAGTTCATGAAACAATCTTTCAATTACAAGTGCATAAAACTAGAATGATGAAACAAAAAGCATAATCATCATATTATCAAAGTCAGATGAGAAATTATGGGTTGTTAACTTTCTTTTTTCTTTGGCAGAGGTGCAAAGGAATCTAAAGGTTGTACAAAGGAGAACAGATGGTCAAATCAACCAGTTTTCTCAGCAATACGACTAATTGGCATGCAAACCAGATCTATAGTCACTTTGCAGGCATTAAAAGGAACTGGATTTTAAGATTTTTGCTGACATGCATAGTCTAGATGATCTAACCTTCACTATGTTGTCTGAATACTTCATCAGCCATGAGACTAGCAGACCGGTAGACCCTAAGTTGAACACGACTATCCATGTTGTGATGGAATAGCCATTAAAAAGACGCTGCCACCATGGACCCATCTCAAACCCAGCCTTAAAGTCACCATAGACAAGCCAACCCATGTTGAAGATAACTCCAAACCTGACAGCACATAAGATGAATATATAATACTGTTCATGGGATGCACAGGCAGCTGTGCACAGAGGATGGTTAAATGGGAGTTAGGGCTGTGTAATTCTAGACAATAGACCAGTGTCTAGATATAGATACCTACGTATATAATTGTACATTTTGCCAGTACAGACTATCACTATTCTTCTTCATCAAGTACTCAGTGTAGACTCCAGCTAGTGCAGAAAGACAAGCAGAAAGTATCCCAAGCATGTAACCCTGGAATGGTGCTGAGAAAACCGAATCACATGGTGCATCTCCACATCCCTTGACCTGTAAGGGGCAGAATAGTTACTTACAACACAGTCTAAATTCATACGCAGGGACAATAAAAAGTGCAAGACGAATAAGTTATGAGTACAATTTTTGTTGTCTTTTGACTAGGAAAAAAACATGAGAAAAGATCTTACAATAAGTACGCCTTTCCAACTTTAACTATAGCTAATATGTAATGTAATGGAAAAATAACGAAGATCTTATGGGGCGATGGGCAAATAGTAATTGGAATTGGTGTCAGCTTCGACCCTTGCTGCCAGAAACTACATGAGGGAGCCAGAATTCTAGTCTAATAGGTACTGATTACTAGGCTAAAGACCACATGTTTTAGTTAATAACTAAACAAGTGACTCATTTTATGCCTATAGAGATATTTTAACGCACGCTACTAGTTCTGTACTTGAAATATAGTAACACGTAACAACCACTTTGTGAAAAGCATGGATATGATAACATGTTATAGATTTCATGTTTAAGTATTGGCCACCAAAACAGTATCAAGTGCTAACATGCCAATGCCTTGTGATAACAAACTACTAGATAAAAGTGTTGTCGAATTAAGCATAGAGTACCATGACTACATGGATATAATTTAGTATTTGTGTGTGTATAATATACCATTAATCCTAACTAAAAATGTCAAGTGACCTGCAAACTGAAATCAGTTTGCACTGTTAGTTCATTACTAATCAGATTTCTATATATGTTGGAATGTTGCAAAAAAAGACGTGGGACCATATATCAGGAGTAATATAATAGAACAGAACAATTTCGCAATATTAACAAACCTGGCTTGTAGTAGTTCCCACAGCCAGTAAAATAATTGCCATCCATTGTAGATTTGATAATTTCCTCTTTAAGACAAGCCTGGCAAAATTATTAGAGACCAACAGCATTAGTCAATCAAGTACCATTTGCACTGACTACTTAGATGGAATGTTAGCTGTAATAGTACGAGTGTATGCACCGCATCTCACGTTTAGGTACATTACTATGTATCCACTTCAGAACAAGATGCAAATGTGATGGAAAAAATTCCGGAAAGATGACAAGTGGCACAAAACAATCTATCATGTCATAAAATCTCAAGTCGGAATTTGATCTATGTGTGGAGAAACAGAAAAACCGAATACAGATCTTACTAAACCAATGGAAAAAAGATAAAGCTACTATTCACTGAAATTCCAATTTCGTGGTACATGTGTTTTTCGTTCAAACGTGCAGAATGCTTGGTTGCATAAGGACCTCTGTAGAGTGTGCACAGACGTGCACCTAAGGGTGGGATGCACCAGAAACTTTCTCATAATAAAGCAACTTACTACAGGTAACGAAACAATTTTGAACCCAATATTTACTCTCTGAGAAACAAACATAAGATTACTGATATCTACATTGCCAGAAATTCTGTGAAACCAAAACAATGCATACGCTGATTAGGTGAAAATTCTAACTTCGTGATGCAAGCCATCAGAAGGTATAAGCATTTTAGATTGTACAGTGTAGCCAACAGGGAACAATATATTGCTAAAAAAATATTGAAATAGCTGTGCAGGAAGATTGTAGGGAGTATCCATGTATTTTGCCAAGATTTTTAGACAGATCTTAAAAGGTAAAACATTGAGATGAAATAAATCACAAGATGCAGTTTGAGAACTCAAATGGTCGAGAATTATCAAAGACCACAAGATATATAATTATCACAATTGGCACTCTGAGTAAGCTAATTGCTCAATTCTGGAACAAAACCAGGCTAGATTTTCCCAAAATCCAGCAGTCTGAGGTGGACCGCATGCACACAATACTTGGAAATTATAAACATATTATATCATGCCAATAGTATTAGGAAGCATAAAACACAGGCAATGTTATGAAGAGGCAAATGGCACACCTGAACAAAATTCCAGTTGTAACAATTTTCAGGTTCCCCAATATCTGATAGGTCGATGGATCAACATAGGTCAAGGTCGCAAACTGAACATTGTTGTGGATGAGGTATATGACTGAAGGAACAAGATATAGTCGCACACTTTTCCACTCCTTTGTCATCCTTGGTGGTGATGAAGACTGGCATTCTTTCCAAAGAAAAAAGGTCGAGACTGACAACTGCGTTGAGAATGGGGTAATGTCAGAACTGATATAGATGAATCACTGTCTTCTGCATATCTGAACTACTTACAATTAAGAGTTATAGAGTTCCAAATTCAGTCTGCTGGCCTAGACTACATGTTTGCACCACTTAGGATAAACAGGTGTAAATGTCCCAAGATTATTGTCTACCATACATATTTGCACCACGGGTTACAGCAGATATATTGGCCAAAAATAATATTTATGTGCAATAGCATAAGATTCCAGAGAATTGCAATATATGTACCTTGAAGAATTCTGCGAGAAATGGAATGGTAGCATAGTCATACTTATATTTGCCATTGCTCTGAGAGAGTGTAGTCCATATACCCTGCACATATGTAATGCAATCAGAAACACTCGTAAGAAGACATTAAAATTGACAAATGAAGTCAAACAACTTCTCATGTGCAACGTTCCTAAGCTTATTTAACTGTTGTTGGTCAACCGTCATTGGGCTCCAGACTGCGCAGTGACCATGACCAACTCACTAGGGGACCAATATTTTCTGAGCAACACGAAGCCAGAGCATGTTCAAATGAACTAAGACCGATCACCTCTCGGCGTGTTACAATGTACAGGTTCAGTACATCTCGAGGCTGGTAGAGAAAAACTGAGAATTGGAGCGCATCTTGCTAGCGTTCCGACCACTCCAGCCTCCAGGAGTCCAGGGTGACATTATTCTGAACCGTAGCTGTTCACGGGCAGAGAACCACAACTGCATTTCGGCGCAGCACCGCTAGATCGAAGCCGCCGAGGCCGCCCCCGCCTCTAGTCCTCTACCGCGCAGACGCCATGTCACGGAAAATAGAGAACCGCACACCAATCGAATTCCGTAATCAATTCCCGCTCCGATATAGATCTGGCCCGATGTAGGCGTGATAAAATCGGCAAAATCTATGGGGGATGCGGAGGCGGGGAGGATTTAGGGACGTTGCCTGCGAGCTGGTGAGGACGGTGAGGAGCGCCGCCACGAAGTACCACTGCATCTTCTCCTCCTGCCCGCCCCTGTTCGCCCTCCGCTGCGCCGCCTCTCTTTCCTTCTTCTCTTCTCGTAGTTTTGGTGCTGGAGAAGGGAGCAGGAGGCAGAAGCGCACCGCTGGAGGTGGTGTTGGCCTGGTGGGCGAGCACTTCGAAGCTTTTCAGAACTTCACTTTGCATTTTCACCCCCGGGTATGTCTTCTTGCGTATAATTTTTACGGAACAAACCCTGGTGACATTTTTTTTTGAATGATTAGAAAATTGCTCACCACGCCTGCCACGCGGTACAAACTCTGGTAACATTATTACGTATTAAGGCCTTGTTCGGTTAGGCAGGGTTTGAAGAGGTTTGATAGGGGATTAAATCCCTTGCAAGTCAAAATCACCCTCAAACATCCCCAATCCCCTTCAATCCCTGTGATGAGGGGATTAAGCGAACATGGCCTAAGTAAGAATAGGTGAGCTTAATGCAGGGCCCACATAACATTAGAAGAACGGTTTCCATTAGTTTGAGAAATAGGTTTGATATCAAATTGCATTATTAAAAAAGAAAATAAACTAACAAAAACAAAGATGTGGAATGTTGGTGAATAGAGAGAAGTATCATTTGATTACCTTGCTCCTAAGATATCGTATCTATCTTTTGGATACTGTAGAGGTTGAGAATTTTCATGTGCTACAATTATAATTGGAAAGTTACGAAGGAGATCCATTATTTTGTAGTAAAAACAATAACACCCTAGGCATTTTTCAGAATCAAGGTGCTCTAAAAATAAGCGAGTCGTCCTACAAAGAGTGCAGCATGTGTTTCTCCACGTGTAGTGGATGTTAAACACCATGTGAAAGCTCCAAGCATTGTTGTCGTCGATTGGCATCCCCCCTCGCAGCCAAGTTTAGGAGTGAATCGCCACTAGAACGAGCCTGTCGGAGCGTCCATGAAGTGGTCGGGAGGAAGCAATATTCCTCGCAACAGATGGTGGAAACGAGGACATCGTGAGCCAATAGAAGGAGCCATCAACAAAGGTAAACACCTCCAAGTCAAGACCAAGTCACCCCTCAGTATTTGCATGAAGTAGCTACTCTGAAGAGTCGCGCGGAGGGGGTATGGGTATTGGCTTTAATGAAGACATGCACGAGGGGAAGCTTGGTCTTCATGGCGTATGGTCGATAGTTCGAGAGTATAGCTAGTTAAGTACATATGGCCGGAATAAACAAGGGACTATGACCCAACCATGAGGATGTCGATCATGGCTTGCAATCAAAGAAAATCACCAATCTATAGTCCGCAAACTAAACCGCACAACTGTGCCGAAGCCGTGAAGCATATATTAGGTGTAGGCTACCAAGGATCATTGGAAAAAACTATCCCACACAACCACGCCCAAATTTTAGAGTATGGATTAGGTGCAACTAGGCATGTGTATGGTCAGCTCGGCCCGACAGATCGCAAGGGCTTGGGCTCCAATTTTGGCTCGAAATAAAAGCCCGAAATACATATAAAATGAGGTTTTAATACAATATAGATATGATACTACATTTAAATACCCCTCAATTTAAATAAAATGCTATTATTTAATAGGAAAACCACTCCATTTAATTGTTTCAGGCCAGATCGGGTCGGCTTTTTAAATCCCTTCCCAAGGAATGCCCAAGTCTAGGTGCAACCCCTATAATAAGGGTAGCAAAAACTCTTCAATCTCAAAATGAGTCTATGTCTATGGATGAGAGCACTGTCCTATTAAAACTACGTACATCCCTCTTTGGATAGGTACGGAAGAAAATGAATTTTTGAACTATCTAAGGTGTGGAAACGCTTTAGGAAGACATGAGATAATGGATGGCTTCCAGGAAGGTAATATACCCAACTTATAGAGTTTTCATAAAAGGTTTGGTGAATTCTTCCGCGGCTCTTGACGGTATGGACACCTTCCACCCAATTGGCTACTTGCTAGAACTCCAGACGATACAATGTTTGTTGGTGTGTAAAGTAGACTTGAATTAGGTTCTAACCAATCAGAATAAAGAATGAAGTCCTAATGATATACCCCATGGTTATGTTTCACTTCCAAGTTGGTGAAACAACAAACTTTTAGAGGCAGGTGCTGAAAGAGTGTCATTTTATCAGCACTTGTTTTGGGCAAACTTTGTTTCTGTAGGAGCTCAAGGATTTTTGGCTTCCATTTGACATTGCAACTGAGTTTAGTCAATGATAAAGGAAATGAAAAGTGTGGCTATATATTCAAAATTATAGTATGAACTCAAGTTAGCGTTCACATAATCATTTGTTTACCATATGAGATTTTTTATGATTGGTCCATCAATAACCGCCGTTTAGTTACAAGTTGTGATGCCTTTGTCAAAGGGCCTCCATAGTGTATATTGAAAGAAAAACATCAACTTCCTGACAAACAACAAGAGACGACGTGGCCTCGCTCACGTGAGAAAGCCATGAGCAAACCAAAGATCAAAGTGAGTAGTGTTAGGATGAAGAAGATAAATGCATGCACCAAACCACATCACCCTTACGTCGAAAAGAATAGGATCTGAAGCTTGTAGGTGAAAGGATCGATATGGTTGACTAGAGAGGGTGAATAGGCAACTACCAGTTTTTAACTTTTTTTTAGCAAATTAGGT
>CBMN010077312.1:38-12802 GCA_000582825.1 Hordeum pubiflorum | reverse complement strand
AAATTGAGCAAATAAGCTACCGAAATTGCATCAAATCAAAGAGCAAAAAGGCGAATGAAAATCACGTACCCCATCTTTTTTAGACTTGACGAACACCCAACCGGGATGTTCCGGCGTCGTAGAAACGCGTCGGACGACTTGCAGCGGGAAGTTGTCGCGCTTTATGAACGGCAATGGTGAGCCGGCAAGCCTCTAGGCCAGCGCCGAGCCAGGTCGACGGGCGGGCGTGGCTTTGCTGGCGAACCAACGACAGTACAGATCCAAGCGGCTAGAGGCGGATTGAGCATCTACATGCGGCACCGAGGCATTGCCCAGGCTGGGTGGATTCGGCAAATCTCGTCGCCGCCGCCACAGATCTATCGCTAGGCCTCCCGCACCGGGACGAAGGAGGCACCCTGTCGGTGGATGTGCTGCTAGGTGGAGGAGGGAGGAGACTGGAGAGCAAGGTGGCCGGGAAAAATGGGCGTCGGCCTAGGGTTTGTGCACTTACGGGCGACGGGTGGGGGAAGGGGATAAAAGAGGCGAGACAGTGCCACCGATGGGCGGGCCAGGGGAAGAAGCACGCGGGCGAGGCACGTGTCCGCTTCGTGTCTACGCCGACCCAAATCCGACCCAAATTTGGGCCTGAAATGGGTCACGGGCAGACAAAAAACGGACGCCCGTCCGTTTGGGTCGACACGTTGTGCCAAGTTTTATGTTTGCGACAGTCCAAACGGACACGCGCGGACGAAATGAGTCGTCTGGTTGAAGTTGCTCTTATATTATGAAACGAAGAGAGTAGCTTTTGCTGCACACATCTCAGGCTCCTATATTATGAAACGGGGAGAGAGTAGCTTTTACTGCACGGATCTCAGGGAAGTACTACCAGCAAATAGAGCCATTGGAACACACAGTCACACAGTCTTGCTCTTGATTCAGAGCTGGGGGTGGTAAAATTTTGTGTTTTGACTCTTTTGCGGTAGTTTAGCCGGATCTGACCCCTACTTGAAAACATTTCGGGATCTAATCCTTTTCCTGTCGTCGGGGTCCATGGTGGTAGGGTGTATCAGCCTACTGTCAAAGTCCCTGGCGGTAGGGGTGCACGCCCTACCGTAAACAAATTTTAAGTATACGATACAGTGTTTCTACGCACCTACCGTCGGGCACCTTGACGGTAGAGTTGTACATGCTACCACCAGCATGCTTGGCAGATGGTAGGGATGCATCGTGTTGACATGGATAAGTTTTCTACTGTTAGGGACCTTGGCGATAGTCTGGTATACCCTACCGCCATGAACTCCGACCGTAGAAAAAGGTTCAGATCCTGAAAGTTTTGCAGATCGGGGTCAGATCTAACTTAACCTTTGAAAAAAGGTCAAAACACGAAAATCGGCCGCTGGGGTCAAGGTGCTTTCTGAAGAAAGTACTGATGGTAAATTGGCAGTGCAGTTTCACCTTCCTCCTCGGCACATCATCACACATAGAGTTACTCATTGGTTCAGTGCTGGATGGCAGTTTCACCTTGAAAGCACTGCTGGTAACATGACAGGGCAGTTTCACCTTCATCCTGAGCAAGTCAGGGTATCCTCAGGGCAAATAATAAGTGAGGGAGATCTGGCATGGCATGGCAATGCAATGCAGGAGGGAGGTAAAAGTTCAAGATCTGAGCACTCACTCACTCACTCACCCAACCAGCTTTAATCAATCAAAGGTAATACTGAGAACAATGAGTGAGTGAGAGATGGATGGATGGATGTGTCCCATACCATACCATACCATACCATAACCATACCCAGGCAGAGGCAGGCTGAGGCTGGTCCCTGGAGTTAGGGATCCCATCAGGCCCAACCCAACTGCAAATGCACCATCCCTATCCATCCATCATCATCTAGATGAGGGTGGGAGAGAGAGGTCCCCCCACACCCACCTGACCATGTCCACCACCACACTGAAATGGAGGCGTCAATGTGCACAGTACAACAACAACAGCAACATTAACTCACTCACACAACCAAAAAAACAAACAACAAATCCAATGAATCCAATATGTGAACTCCACATCCTCAAGATGGAGCCCTAGCTACCTCCCCGCCCGCCCCCGTCGGTCGACCGGGGCGAGGGGAGTCGAAACTGGCCAAAACATATATGTTCATCCATCCTCTCCTATATATTTACGGAGGGCTCCGAACACAGAGAAAACAAACAACATCAACAGGTCTTGGTTGCCCAGACCCCACTGGCATTTGCATAATTCGGCCAAGGGAAGGCAGTCCGGTCCGCCTTCCCCGGGCCTGGCTGCTGCTACAGCAGCGTCGACGCTGGCGGGGATCTTGGAGGACCACCCGGGCTACATACAACTTATGGTCCACAAGCATGTTAGCACAAGAAACCAGCCATGTGACGCTTTGTACCGCAACAGTATTATCTGGACGAGCGTCAAGCTCCAGCCAGCCAGGCTTCTCGAGGCCGCATCAACTCGTGAGGCGCCGCCGCTTCTAGGACATCCACTGATGAAGCAATGGTGAGAGAAGACGCGATGTCAAACTTGCACCGGTAAGCCGTAGTTCTGGAATGACCTGATGTGGCCATCCCAGCTTGCGGTGACTATCACCTGGCCCCAGGCATGTTGGGCAGCATTCTGGCAAGACGCCTTCAGGAACTTGTACTGAGATTTACGCAATGTAGACGCCGTCGCTGAGTTGGATGCCAGATGCTCCTCCGGCCACGTGGCTGATCCCCTTGGAGCAGACTCCGCAAGGAACGCCCTGCTAAGAGTGAAATTGCCCGACGGCAACCGGAACATGTTGTCGTCTTCAACGCAATCTTCAGTCTGGCAGCGTGATGTGCTGTCCTGTATGTCGCAGAGGTCGCCCGAGACTTCTTGCCGTAAAGAAGGGATGTTGCAGGCCAGTGAAATGGAATTCCTTGACTGTGAGGCGTTCCACGGTATGGCAATGGAGACATCGTTGCTGAAAAAACGCTCGTATGACCACACTGTCTTCACGCGGCTTGTGACTGGGGCAAGTTGGTTTGCATGATTCCACATGTAGATACGGGAGTCGTCACTAGCAGAGATAATGTGATCTCCATCTGGGGTAAATGATGCGGCAACTTGGCTTGAACTTTGCAATCCTGAGAAGAGGAGATAGAAATGTGAACTTCCGGGTCACGAACACTACGAATTAACCCAAGACAAGAAGAGGGTGCCAGTACCTTTGTAGTTGGAAATTACATGAACCCCATCAAGAATGCGAACTTGTGAGTCACCAGATGTTACCATCAACTTCTTTGGATCAGATGGGCAGTACTGTCAACACAAGTTTTGAAGAAAAAGGCAATGTAAGAATCACTTGTAACAATAAGTAGATCCCAAATCTGTATCACACACATAAAAAAACTCTTGTGCAGCCAAAAGATCTTAAGACAGTACCTGGAAACCAACTATTCTTTTAAGTGGAGACTTCTTTCTGCCATTCAGAGAGACCTGAGATTCCAGCTCTAGACGATTTTCTGTGTAAAAAAGGAAAATACATTAGAATTAAGATACTGATATGATTTTGCAAACATTGAACACTTCAGCACATTAAAAAAGAAACATCAGATACAGAAATTAAGATTCTTTGTGTTCCACAAAATCGACCGGGTTAACAGTTAACGGTTTGCTGCCTTACTAGCAAGTTCGATTATTTTTACCATACTGCCTTTTCCAGGTATCCTAAACACTGAGTTGATGGCATCAGAATTTAAGTACTAAATATGAACTCCTAACACAACGATGATAAATCTAAGGTGGCATGTGTTCTCCAAGATCTATATATAAGCATGACAAAATTACTCCAAAGGAGCATTATAAATCCTGGGATTCTATTTTACCAAATAACACTTTATATACTGTCCACTCATGGACAGTACAGGAATACCCACTTTCGGAAACATAGAATTTTGACTAGATTTTTCATTTTTCTACCATTTCAATCTTAGAAGTTGGAATCCCATTCCCGCCAAAACAGAAGCCACTGTTGCATTGCATCAACATGACAATGATCCTATTAAGTATATATTGTCGACAGCACATGCCACCTATTCAACACCAAATATACACACACTATTTCTTTAGTTTCTCGGCTAATTTTCCAACTATTGGATGACTATATTTAATATCCGTTACTGGCACATTCTTGTTTACTCATCAATCAGGACAAAGAGGAGCGTAAACAGGGAAAACTGAAAATCAGGGAAAAAAATTGTTGGATTAGCGTATATGAAAAAACTCTGAGCATTATCTTCTTTCTAATAAAATCAAGGAAACTACATCCATAAGCACAAACAGGATGACTTGCGTAGCAACTAGAGGATAGCAATAATCCTGCTTTCGCTATTCTTATACTGAGGCCAAAATAAGGTATCCCTATCATTACTAATTTGCATATACGTCTTGGATGTCCTCATGAAAGCAAACGATATCGACATATTAACAAACAAATGAGGATGTCGACTGAAGCTACTGTTTCCAAAATCATTAGTTTGCCAATCATCAGGAAGTACAACTCAAATCTCACAAACAAACCAACTCATGATTACCTGATGCATCGTAGTAGCGGCAATTTCCTGTTATGGTCCCAACCACTACCCCCTGAATGAAACCAGCAGAAATATAAGCATCTCAGTGAATCAATCAACAAATGGTCACTTGGTAAAAACAGACTAGCACAAGGATATTCAAGCTAACCTTTCCATCAGGCCGGTAACAGACTGCGGTTATTATCTCCTTGCTATTAGCCCAGTCTACGACTAGGCATTTACGAACATCCCAAATGCGAACCAATCCATCGATACAACCACTGATAAAATAATTGTCACTCGTAGGGTGAAACTGAACGCATGTCACTGCATAATAGACAACAAACTTGATGTCAGCATCATATGGTGAAGAGCAGCAGGTTCACTGAAATGCATTAGCTCATGGGGGGGAAGGGTTTACCGTAGTTATTGTGGTAGAAAATCTTGAGACAGCTATTGCACCCGACCCGCCACAATCGAGCAGTTTTATCCATAGATGCAGAAATCAAGTCCTGCGCAAAACCAAGTGTAGATAGATGATCAGATGAGCATAACAACATCTGTAGTAGATCCTACATGTACATGGAAACACGCTGTCTGAACTGCAACTCACCCCATTTTTGGACCATGAGAGATCCAAGATGGCATCATCATGCCCATAGAACTCATGCACAGGGACCTGAGACAGCGCAAAGGTCCGGTGAGGGATCACGACGCAGGCCGGATCTGCCTGCCCCTTTGAACTCTTGTCCTGCTTGCTCTTGGCCCCTTCGCTGGAGTTGACAGGGGCCAGTTCAGAGTTCTCATTGACAGTGAAGAAGACGCAGGAAGGATCGTCCTCGGCGAAGTCGAGCTCGTCGGGCCTGTCGCCCTCCACCACCCGCCACACCCGCACCACCCCGTCCTCGCCTCCGGTGGCCAGGTACTGCCCGTCGGAGCTGAACCTCATGGCCACAATGGCGCCCTTGTGCGCCTTGATCTCTTGGCCCCTGTACACGGCTGACAATTCCTTTGAACGCTTCTTGTGTGGCCTGACCTTGACCCTGTCAACGGCCTTCCTAGAGCAGCTCCGGCAGGAGCTGGAGGAGGCGGAATTCGCCTCGTCGTCGTCCTCGGCGTCGACGACGCAGGCGCCGATGCCCAGCCTGCGGAGCCACCCGAACCGCCGCCGCCTCCTCCGGCGCCTCGCCCTCGCCGCCGCGGACTTCTCCGGGGTGGAGGGCCCGTCGGAGGAGTCGTCGACGCGGCGCATCAGCTCGCGGATGAAGGGGGAGGAGCCGGAGATCCTCTCGAATTCCGCGGCGGTGACCGTCCGGTTGGAGCGGCGCTCCCGGAGGCTCCGGAAGCTGCCGTCCTTGCCCAGCTCGTGGACCACGAAGACCGTGCCGTCGTCCAGGTTCTTGAACACGCACTCCAGGCCCTCCTCGCCGCCGCTTCGCCCGGGCGCCTCCGCCCCCTGCTCCTCCTCCCCGGCCCCGCGCGCGGGACGCCCCAGGACGACGATCTCCTCCTCTCTGGCGCCGGGCCTCGAGCGCGGCCCCGGCTCGGCGGGATCCAGGAGGCCCAGGGAGCGGACGAAGCGCTCGCGGCGCTCCTCGACGCTGCAGGGGGCCGTCGCCCAGACCTCGAGCAGGGCCCCGCCGCAGAGCCACCCCTCCTCGCCGTCAAGGCGGCCGGAGCTCGCCGGCGAGGCGACGGAGGAGGGCGGCGAGATGACCTCCTTCGAGTCGAAGAACTCCTCGTCGCCCGCGTCCAGCGAGCGCGCCCGCGCCATGGGCACCAAGCCGGGGCGCTGCCTCCACCAGTTCACCGCCAGCACCAGCACCAGCACCGGCACGCCGGCAAGAAGACAGCTTTAGCGGGCGAATCCGGCGGCGGATCTCGCGGCGCTCGGTGTCGGATCTCGGTGGACTCCGTCCGTCCGTCCGTCGGGTCCTTTATGGCGCGCCCACGGCGTGGCTGCCTCTGCCTGACGCTGGCGTCCTGCCACTGCCCTCTTTCTCTCTTTCTCTTTCTCTTTCTCTTTCTCTCTGGTGTGGCGTTGGGGAGGGAGGGACGGATGATGCAGTGGTGTGGTACTACCCCTACCCCGGCGCGCGCTCTCTCGTGGGCTCGGGGTTGGGTGTCAAGCGGGGAACCAACCAACCATCCACCACCCCACACCACACCACGGCAGCCAAGCCAAAAGCGAGTAGAGTATAGAGTGGACGGACGGACGGACGGAGGGAGGCCAGAGCAGAGCAGCACAGGAGCGGCGGACGGGCGGAGGGGAGGGGGGTAGCAATAAAAGGGAGACCAGAGCAGAGCAGCACAGGAGCGGCGAGGTAGGGGGAGGGGACCTTGATCTCTGGGATGGGTTGGGGTCGGATTCATTTTTGAGGGCGCACGGCACGGATCCCATCCCGCGCCACGCCACGCCACGCCCGCAACGGAACCGACGGCGGGGCCAGACTTGCTCAGCATTCCATTTCAACGTCTATGGGCATTTCGGTGACGATGAATAATCGCCGGATCCTTTTCTTTCCTTTGCCGGAGAAGAATAATCGTCCGTCCAACTGGGCGTTATTCGGGGAAATTGCGAGATGGTTAGGTGACCCGGTCTCGGGCTTTTCAGTTCAAGAGGGGTTTAGAGGCCAATTCTCGTGTTGGTTTCTCAATGTTCTAGCGCGTCGGAGGTTTTGTGTCGTTTTCGTCGATCCCGCGCCGCGCAAAATGATGTTTCTAGTGATGATCTTTTGGTGTGGCATGGACAGTCGGGAAGTAAATATTGGAGACTGAAGTGACGGATAGAAATAATACAATGTTGGAGACGCGATTGACGGATATATGAAAATGAAAATCACGAGTTGCTGAATTATTTTCCTTCTTTTGGCGGAGAATGATAGTTGAATTGGGTTTATTTGGGATCGCGAGATGGTTAGGTGACTTTTCAATTCAAGAGGGGTTTAGAGGTCAAGCCTCGTGTTTGTTTGTTTGTTTGTTTCTCTGAGCCGTGACGGGCTAGAAGCTTCGCGTCATTTTCGTCGATCCCACGATGATGATGAGGTTTTTAGGGAGGCGTGGACCGTCGAAGACCCAGAGGATAGCTGCAACAACAAAGCCTAACATTTCCGAGACTAGGAGTGTGCATTAGTGTATCATTTATATTCGATGTCGTCTTCTGTTTGACCGGCCATCCTATTGACTATGTACATTCATTTCTCCTGAGTAAACATTGGAGACGGAGTGGCGGCCACAAATTGATACTCCCATTGATAGTGATCTAAATGGTCTTATATTTTTTTTACAGAGGGAGTACTGCGACGGATGAAATTCAAATACAAGATCGATATCATATAACTAAAATCCCAAATTATTAATAATCCGGTCATATTTATTAAGTTAATTTGTCTAATTTATTCCATGCCAGAGATGAAAGGAAGACAAAGGTGCTTTGAGATCCGTTTTTCCAGGTGGCGGAATCGAGGGAGGGTTCAAAGATTTGGTGCGTGCAACACATGTAATATAAGATCTATTTTCCTCATTTGCGTCGTCAGTTTATATAAATGAGGTTAATTTCTCTAATTTATTATTGGAGAGACTATGAAATACTTTTATGGATAGAACTGGGAGCCCTTTTAATATAGTATATAAACTGGTATACATGTTGGAATCGATGTGTTCCATTTCAAAAAAAAACGTACATGTCAAATTGACAAATTAAATGTTGGGGATAGAATTAGTAAGAAATTTTCCTAGAGTAAATCAAAATGACAAATTAATACAGTATAAAGAGGACAAGTTAACGATGGAGACATACGTAAGCCTGATTGCCATCACCTCTCTTCGCCTATTCTTGCTCCAAATCGCCGAATTCTTGTCTTTCTTTTGCCGGAGAAGGATAATCGTCGAATTCGGTTTATTTGGGATTGTGAGATGGTTAGGTGACCCGTCTCTTGACTTTTCTCGACCTTGAGGTTTTGGAGGCCAAGTCTCGTGTTTGTTTGTTTGTTTATCTAAGTCATCACGGGTTAGAAGCATCGCGTCCTTTTCGTCGATCCCACAGTGATGATGCGTGCAAAATGATGTTTTGTAGTAATGGTGTTTTTACGGTGGCGTGGACCATCGAAGACCCGGAGAATCGCGGCAACAACAAAGCCTA
Organism: Hordeum pubiflorum; assembly: GCA_000582825.1. Classification (NCBI taxonomy): domain Eukaryota; kingdom Viridiplantae; phylum Streptophyta; class Magnoliopsida; order Poales; family Poaceae; genus Hordeum; species Hordeum pubiflorum. The sequence goes on along the minus strand of CBMN010077312.1, from coordinate 4,122 downwards.
ACATTTCCAAGACTACGAGCGTGCATTGGTGTATCATTTATACTATACTATATGTCGTCTTCTGTTTGACCCGTCATCATATTGATTATGTACATTCATTACTCCAGAATAAATATTGGAGATGGAGTGACGGCCAGAAAATCGATACTACGGGAGATGGATTTTGAATCCAGATTGATATCATATAACTAAAATCCCAAATTATTTATAATCCGCCGATGTTGATTATGTGAATTTGTCAAATGTATTCCATGTGAAAGGTCAAAGAAAGGAAAAGGTGCTTTGAGATCCGTTTTTCTGGGTGGCAGAATTTGGGCAAGGTTTAACGATTTGGAGCGTGCAATATAAGATTTCTTTTTCCCCATTTGATTCGCCGGTTTGTATCAAAGAAGTTAATTTGTCTAATTTATTATTGGAGGGACTATGAACTAGTCGATGGGTAGAAATGGGATCCCTTTTCAATATAGTATTTAAATGGTGTACATAGCAAATTTACAAAGTAAATCTTGGGGATAGAACTAGTAAGATTTTTATCCAGGGTAATCAAAATGACAAATTAATATATACTATAAAAGTTATAGGTCTAAATGACAAGTTAACGATGGGGACATGTGTGTTGAAAATAACCCAAAACTTGTAGACAACAAAATAAGGCCTTGGTAAAGTTGTATATTTTTCAACAATCATTTCACTAGGGTGAACAAAACTTTAGTGGTAGTATTTGACCAAATATCCTTAAGAAAAATATGTACCAAAAAACAGACGTGAACATGCAAACAGTAACGAATATCTATCCAATCTTGCGTGTACCATTGTCGTTTATATACAAAACTTGTGTGTACGAAGTCCGTACCCAAAAGAAATTTTTAAATGTTTCAGAAAAAATGATTTTTTTGGTGAATGTTCATAATGAATGTGTTTACAGCCCCTAAAAATTTCAGGTTCCAATTCGAAATACACATTGAGAACTAAAAAAGACAAATCCATATGTGAACAATGCCAATTTTGCTTTTGTTATTTTGTGACACTATTCATGCTCGATTTGTCATTTTTTTCCCAATGTATATTTTGAAATTGGATTGATTTTTTTTCCAGGGTTGTAGTCACATGCATTGTGAACATTCACCAAACAAATTAAAAAAACGAAAATTTTAAAACTATTTTTCAAAGTTGGCATCATAGGAACATTGGAGGTGTGGTATCACCTCATACAGGACTACATTTTTTGGGGCGAAGTTATTGACGTTTAATTGTCTTATAAACGAGCTTAGTTACAACATTTTGTTGCATTTCTAATCTCTTTAAATTAAGTGCTCTTTCCGATTGGATACAAGTGTCGTGGTTTTAGTTCAAATTTAAACTAAAACCACACCACTTATTTCGGAGGGAGTAATAAAACAACTCATCTGCCACACATTTGTACTAGTATGTCCGTCAGCTACATGTAGGAACAGCTCAAGAGAGAGAGAAAGAGAGATGTAGGAGCAACATAATCAGAGGTATATCTTTATTTAAATTCGCTGGTATGTCCACAAATGGTGCAATGGATGTTTTGTTTCTCCGCCAAAAAAAAACTAAAGAACACAGATCCCGTAATCTATGGGAAGCTGGTCCAGTCAAAATCAACGCTGCTGTACTATATTTATATTTATGTATACTCCTATATGACGTACGTACCAGAGAAAGCAAGAAGAAATGCACACAAAAACCGCACTACTATATTTTAAAGACCTCTTCTCCTGGCCATGGAAATCCACGCCGAAATGATTTTTTGATTTGGTTGGGAGCGGTCGGTCTGTCTGCGTCGCCCCGCGTGCGTCCTGGCCGGGTCGCACCCCGGTCCGAGTCAATTGGCTACCTAGAATGTGAGTCCATATTGGCACATGCGCAACCTCCATCCGCAGCAACATTGCATCATTTTCCTGTTCCTTTTGTAGTACGTATTACTCCCTTCGTTTCACAATGCAGTACGTCCATATTTTTCGAGATCTAAGTTTGACCGTACATTTAACCAACGAGACCGACTGCGGCGGGAGTATCATTTTGAATCCGATGTGTGTGTGGTATGGTACCTGACGCTGTGCAACAGTGCGCTCCCATATCGTGCACTTATTATTGAAAGATAACATTGAGTATACTATATTCCCACTTTATTTATTTGGTCCCATATAAATGCCCAGCCAAGCAATTGGATATCAGGTCAATTACAGGTCGTACATGTGCATATTCTTGACTTTGCACTGTATGAACTTGCAAAACAATGACTATATACTCACACTTCTGAACAATTACTTACTACACTCTGTGACACACATCTAATTCTGCAAATAGAGATGACACTCCCGGACAAATGCGAGCCATTAATTCGATGTGATCTGATATATTAATGATAAATGAATACTACAAGCAAGGGAATGTTTTCCAAGTTACCAAATCATGATATAAACAAGGAAAAAGGCTCTAGAAATGCATTAAAAGTTGTTATCCGTTTTTTTTACTGTATAATGGTTGAGACATGCACAGTGCTCAAATAAGATATTAATTATTTATTCTGGACGAAATATGCCATTGGTTAGGACTACACATATAAGGTAGATATGTGTGCGTTAAGATATCATCAACAACCTCCTTTCGGAATTAATTGTTTGTTGAAATGTGTGTATCTCCTCGACAGTTAATTCCAAACGGAGGGAGTATATATGCATGAGCGCAAACATTTATTGATTATTAGTTACTACTTGCTTAATTTTAGATATTTAGGTCGCAAAGTGCAGTAGTATATGTAATTGATGCAAAAAAGAAAATTGTTCGGTGTTCGTGTGATATCAATGCAAAACAAAACCCTCAAACAATGCCACACTATGAGAATCAAATCCAACATATTTACCATAGAAGATTGTAAGCTATCTGGGCTGCAAATCTTCGGAATGATCATCCCTAGAATAAACACATATCTGATTATTTTTTATTTAATCACTTAATGTCTCAAAATAAATTATATTCTTTCTTGTGGCTTTTATGTCATGAATTCCAGTGTAGGTTACCGTAGTCTAAATAATTCAACCCTTACATTGTCAGCGTTGACATTTTCTTGGGTTTTTATCATTTATGCCACTGATTGTGTCTCCTACTCAGTTTTGCCACTAGGAATTTCAACTGCTCAAAAATGCCATTGATTCGTTATGCGCATGCTGAAAAATGCCACTGGACACCATTATTGTCAGCTCAAACCTCGTCTACCATGTTATAATGACCAAAATACCTATAGACCAACATGTCAGCTCTCCCTCTATCTCACTACAAATAAGTGTGGGTCCCACTTGATCACAACAACGTTTTTATTTTCCTCTAAAATTATTCATTTGCTTACTCCTGACAAGTGGGGTCCACACTTATCATTGTGAGATAGAGAGATGTGACATGTGGTTTTAAAGGTATTTTCTTCATATAACATGGTTAACGAGTTTGACCTGATAATAACGATGTCTAATGGCATTTTTGAGCAAATATCTAATGGAACGATGGAATTTTTTAGATACCTAATGGCATTTTTGAATAAGCATCTCACGGAACGATGGCATTTTTGAGCAGTTGTAATTTCTAATGGCAAAATTGAATAGTGGGACACAACCAGTGACATAACCGATAAAAACTCCATTTTCTTTGTTGTTAAATGCTTAGGATAGACGCTTGTCTTTGTAATGAGGGAAAGAGAATGTCAAAATCATTTTTTGCATGTCCTTGATGAATGGATGGCCAAGATTAAATGTCAAATTCCCATTATTAAATTTAGCATCTTGCCTTAGGCCTTTTTTCTAAAAATATATGTTAAATTCCATGGTTATATTTTTTTTTTTGGAAAATGACTTAGATCAATTGTAAACGTTTAAGGTTCACATACGTACAATGCAATTCAAACATAATAAAAATTACATCATGATCTCTCGACCACCAAACAACCACTACCGCCATTGAATGAGCCGATGACGTGTCATCACCACTGCTCTTTTGCTGAAGCCGACCTGACCTTGTCAATGCACTAGTAGAAAACAGGGCATCACTCCCGGTTCCAGAGGGCCTTTAG
>CBMN010077310.1:0-12395 GCA_000582825.1 Hordeum pubiflorum | reverse complement strand
CGCCGCCAGCATGCCCAGCCACGCCACCCTGCCCTCGCCGGCGGCCGGCGCGCGCCCGGTAGTAGAGCAGCAGGAGGATCCCGGCGGCCACCGTGACGGCGTGGAGCCTGTGCGCCGCCCGGCCCCCGTGCGTCTCCGTCTCGAACAGCCGGGTGGCCCTCTCCATCTCCCACGCTCGCGCCGTCGCTCTCTCGGTCCTTTGTCCGCCTCGGAACTCTTGTAGATGATGATGGGCAGGAGCACACGCATGTAGTGAGGGCCCTGCTCGGGAGGATCTGGAACTCCTGTAGTTGTAGTGTAGCGTGCAGCCGACCAGGTGGAGGCGTGGACCTCCCCACCCCACACTCCACTGGTTTGGTGGATTGGATTGCCCGTCCCACTGCCCCACTCCACGCGCACACACACACTCACATGACCACCCCCCGCACAGTTGTGGGGTGGCCCCTAGGGCATAACTTATCAAATCATCTCGACCGGAGCGTCCGGATACTTTAGGCCTTTAACGCGGACGCACAATTTAGGTTGGACCGGCCTGGACATCCGAAATACCAATGCCAATACCAAATCGAGGGCTGTCTGGGAGAGTTTAGACATTCGCTGCCTCTCGTCCGACAACCTGGATCCGAGGAGAGCCAATATGCGACACTGTCCTCGGTTACCGAGTCCGTCTTCGTCCGCCGTGAAGGAGAAGCAGGTTGACGAGGAGATCGACTAGGCCAAGCTCGCGGCGAGGACTCGGCAAAGGAGGATCCGCCGCAGCCGCCCATGCCTTGCGGCGGCAACAGATGTCGATTTCCAGCAGCACACGCGGATCGCACTGTAGAACTCGTTGAGCGACTAGGGTCGAGTGTTGTCATCCCCTCTATGAAACCGCGGTGGTCCCTGCGGCTCGGATGCCAAATGGTGCCCTCCCCAATGAAGCAAGAGTCATCCCAACCGAAGTTGCGCAACCGCCTCGACTACTATTTGAGAGGTGGTGGCTCGCGTTGCACATCGTCCTCGTCGTCAGGGGTAGGGAAATGCCTCACCAAGGCGGAGGCGCGCCCGGAGTGGCACTGGGTGCAGCGCTTGGCGGTGTTCGCCAAGACCGACGTGTCGTCTCCCTAGGTCATCGTGGAGGCTTGGGCCTTCAATCTGTGAAAGACCACCAAGAAGATGGTTCCCGACGTCCGAACGATCAACTCCTTTGTGCCGGGCTGGCCGAGACCTAGCGCTCTATCTGCCTCCAAGCCAACAATAACCGATCTAAGGTGGAAGACGCGACCGAGCATCTGCGCCGCGAGCGTGACACCTCGGACGTGAACGGATGCCTCGGCGGCTGGAGTAGTATCCTCCACTGGTGTGGCTACGATGACTCACACGGTGGCGGCAACTGTGGTGCCGGTGGGCTTGGAGCCATGGCTACGAGGTGGTTGGGCACTACTTAGCTTAGTTTCAGTTTAGTTATGTTAAGTTAAATTTTGAGTAGTTTGGATGAGACTTGTTAAATCTTATCTAATATGCATGTAATATATCGTACTAGGTATAATTTCGTGTGTAATTCATGTTTGAAATGTTCCGGACGAGGAAATTACGGAGACAACGTTGGAAGGGTAGCACCCGGCCAGATGTCGGTAGACACGTAAAATTGGTCATACAGTGCAATATACAACAGGTACCTTACACTCATTCGACAAAACTAAGTGAGAGAAAGATTTAAAGCCATAGTGAGAACACTCAGTGATTCGAATATGATATGTACAATCCAGTGCCACCTTGCTTTGTCTCTACATTGGGATCTTTGTACAAAGGTCCAAATGGCTAGATCCTATGTATCCGCCTAATGGGTCTGACCCTATACAAGTTGCTCCCCAGTAAAATGTATTGTAAAGAAATCTCTAATATTTCGCTTCACATAGATATGGTGATTTTGGGCACTGCACAGTCTTCAACAAGTTACTTTCATAGTTAATATTTATACAAATACATCGGAAAGAAAATATAAAAAAATGTACCGTGAAACTATTTTCGTAGGTACAATTTTGCTTATTTATTGTGAAGAGTTTCCTCTTAGTTAGCGCTCTCGTGGGCAAGATCTAAGAAATGACAGGATACAAGAGAGGGAGAGGTGGTTGAAAGGGGATCGTGATTTAAGGCGGGCACAGGTGGGACGAGAAGGGGTTAGGTGCAACATTGTGGATGAAAATAGAGGGTTTACACAAAGTGTCCATGTCCTGGCCACCTTGCTAAATCTGGACTGCTCATTCTTTATTCAATGGTGCAGACGATTGGATCCTATGTATTCATGTATCCACCTAAAGCCCTGATTCTGCACAAGTTGCTCCCATACTGGAATTTTACAAGTGCTAGAGGAGATGAGTTAGATCTGTCCTCGATTGCATTGGCGTTCTTGACATTTTCTGTTTGGGTATTTTTATTTTCACAGGGGTAATTTGATCCATGGTTAATCCTGAGCCGAAGGGCTTAAGGCAAATTGCCTCTGCCCAACCCGGGGCTGCGCCACATGTAAATACAAGTTCACATGAGACTATCAGAGCAAGTGCTTCGAGAGAAGCATAAACCATACCAACTTGAGTACTTAATTACACACTGATGCCTCTTGTGGGACCTTAAACTATTAATACCAGTAATAAGGCCAACATCACAAAGCCAATAGAAGCTAATGTAACTGGGAATGGTATTCTGCCTTTGTCCTTCCTCAGGAACATAGCTTCATAGAATGGGATACTGGTGATCACCACCATCCCACAGAGAATGAGCTGGGGGAAAAGTGCATCCAAGTGTACATTCCATCCGCCTGTCGTGACTTTGCTTAGCCCTCCCAGCAGGCAAACAAGGTTGAGTAACGCGATAGTTGCGATGATCACATATTCCGGATCCGATGACCCGAATTCCATAATCTCCTGCTCATACCTCTTGGACTCGTCTTCGTCGCTTACCTTAGGTGAGACCACAAATGTCATCTTCGACAGTCCAAGCAACTTCCGGAGATTGTCAAGGACTCCGAAGAGGTACGAGGTTATTCTTTTGACTAGCCACATCCTCTGTCCATTCCACCATCCTTTCAGTGTGTCTCCAGATGACACTGCCTCATATAGGCTGTACGTGTTCTTCACACAGAAGACATATACGAAGGGTGCGATCCATGGACTTGTAATCTGAATGGCACATGAATATCACATCAGTTTTAATACAGAACATATATAAGTAAGGTGAGGCTTTTCCATAGTATGAGCCATTTACCTCTGGGAAAAGGGAGGTGCCTTTCAGGAGGGCCAGTGAAGGGACGATAACATAATACAGTGTAGCGAGTGAATTGGGTGCCCATAGTCCATAGATATGGTAGCCCATCTGATGCCGTAGCTTGGTTTTTCCATGGCCAAACAAGAAGACGTTGTACTTGGAAAGGAAAATCGAGAAATTACCCTCGCTCCATCGCTTGTGCTGCAGTAGTGTCTGAGCAAGTGTTGTTGGACCAACACCCATAAACGCTGGTTTTTCAGGATTGTTGTAGACCGACTCCCATCCTCTGCAATGTATTGCCAATCCGGTGATCACATCCTCCACAGCGCAACCATATTTTACCCCAATCTCATCTCCCCACTGAGTGCCATGTTCATATGTGCAGGTTGCCAAAGACTTTGCTTTCTCTTCAGTCTCATCTATGCTCTCTTGTAATTTGTCCTTGATTCCTGCATTCCAGTCCTCCTGGTAGTCTTTGGTGAACTTCCTGCCGCAAAGGACCTCCCTTCTGTGGAAACATCCGGTGCCAATATACAGAGGGCCACCCAAACTGTCCATACCACCCATCTCCACCTATTAGATTGAAGTAGCCATGTTAGTGCCAATAATAGAATATGTGGATTACGGAGAACATGAGAATATAATTAAAGTTACAATTTGGCACTGCTGACCTCATTGATGACATGGAGGGAGTTCCCATATATATCATTCTTGCTCAGATTGTTGTAGTTCTGAGGGTACTGCACAAATCCGATCTTGTGACCCATTTCTTCGTCAAGGAAGAAGCACAGTGCATCTCTGACCGCGTCGTTGTTGTTGGAGTACATATCACAGTCCACATTCATGATGATAGGGCTGTTGCTTATCACTGATGATACCCTTATCTGCATTTCAGTAGAAAATTGACACATTTTAGTTAAGTTCATTATGATAGAAAGAATTACAACCTTACATGGAATAAAATTGTCATCTAATTGGCCATGGTGTTACCGAGGATGAGTGTGTATTTCCTACCCTGGGGGATAGATCCCCTCCTTTCATCTACTGTTCAATTACACATAGAGATTTGTGCAACACATACAGTGGTTAAACATTGTGGTACATATAACACATATTTGATTAGTCAAATCGATGCCCTGCAAGCACGTGCAGGCCCTATGCACACCGGGATGAAGGGATACTTGAAGACACCGACTCCGCTCCACTAGGCTTAAACTGTTGTGATGTCAAGCTTCTCTCACTGTCTTCTATTTTGCGAAGGGCGGACTAACATATTGGAACCGGTGCATCACACCAAGTGCTTACATTGGGTGTATGGTATTAGCTAGCTTCTTTATAGCTTTTGTAAAGCAGAAACCCACAATTTGCAAAAAAATAAGAAAAAATACAGTAAGGAAACCTATTGTCTTCCTAAAAAAGGCATTCGGTGTATGCATACGATTTGTGATGACAAATATACCTTTGCCTTCATGTATTGGCAGTTGTGTTTGTATGCATCCATGAACATGGTGACCATTTTGGATTTTACTCTGTCTTTTGAGTCACTAGAAGACGAGTAGAGAACATCTATTCTTATTTGTGTGTATATGAAAGTCGCCCGACTAGAAACTTGGATTTGAGCTTGTGCAATCGACATTGATTTGATTGCAGGGGCTACTCGTATGAATGCATACTAGAACCAGCACACCTAACTTGAGCAGTGCGCGATAAGAGGTATGCAGTCCTTGTGATTTGTGTTGCTTTAGACGTCCGGTAAGGGAATAATGGGCATCAATCAAGTTTTTCTAATTGATTCTGGCACACATCTCGTTGTGAACACATCAAGTGACAATAAGCCCAGGGACTGTTTTTTTCCTATTGAGGATTCCAGACTGTACCAACATATATTAAGCATACATCCACTTCATTATGTCGCCAAGAACTATGAATCTTAGAGTAAACTGTCTACTTAGTGTGATGGGGAAAAGTTTAGTGAGTACCAGAGCATTCATGGCCCCAGCTTTGAAGTTATGGTGGTGCTGAGGCCTCTTCTCACGCGCCATGTAAACAAGTGTTGGTAGCACATTTCCTTCGTTATCGACTGCATTTTGGTCCTTGCCATCTATCAGGATCTAACAGAAGAAACGAGTTTATAACTTCAAACTCCCAAATGCCATGTAAGTTATTTACTCCAAAATCTTGGAAACCATTACTCCATTCTGGAGGGCGTGACAGCTACCTGAACAATTGGCTGGTGATTCTTTGAGGTGATTTCCTGGTTCCATTCATAAAACCCTTTATGCTTTGCTTTGATTTCTTCAGGAACTTTGCCCGACATGACAGCCGTGTCTATTCGCTCAGTCATTTCGTCAAACATGTCCTGCCCAAAAGATGAAATGGTATCAGTTGCCATGCCAAATGTTGAGCACTATATATAACAATCTTGTCAGCACTAGCGCGCGTCAATTCATTCCCTGTTCAATTACCATTTGATGCACCTGTTTTTTTTTTTCCAAAAGGAGATGTTTGCAATACCTGCTTACCTTGATCAATGACCATTCTTTTGGGGTGCACAGTTCTTGATGCCCATCGGACTGCGAGAAGTAGGCGGCCGGTGACCTTGGCTCAATGTTATATCGCTTGCAGAATGGCAGCCAGTGCTTCGCAAACAGGGAGGCCTCCCACATGCCGTAGAAAGTGAGGATCGAGCCTCCGTCGTCAGAAAGGTACACGCTTAATTTCTCGGGTGGGTAATTGTACGCCATGAGCGACAGGATGGTGGAGACGACGAGGCTCGGCGGCTCCGAATAGGGGTCCGCGGTGCATACGAAGATGTCCACGCAAGGTAGCCTTTCTCCGTGCCTTGTTCAAATGACAAATAAACCGCGTTAGTGCTGAGCATGACCAATATATGTCTGGACGATGAAGTATTTGTGGAGAAAATGAGATCAGGGGTAATAAAGCTTCCGTTTTCCTACAAAAATATATCGAAAAGATAACTGAGCCCGGCAAATTTATCAGGACAGGTCCCTGGTTTTTAAATCCAGTTTTGGTACGATGGGACAGTGTACCTATTAGCTGATGAGCCCCCGAGCTTTGATCCCTCAAGTTTCCTAAAAGTATAGACTTGGTCCCTTCAGATTTTTTTGGTATATATTTGGTCCTCCAAGTCTTAAAACCGGATAAGTTTGGATCAAAACCAAATTTCCAGCATGTCTGACCGGATTTGACCATGTTTGACCGGGTTTGACCACGGTGACTAGGTTTGACCGATGAACAGTAAATAAAAAAACAAATTCAGAAAATCTGAATTTTTGTTGCAACCAAGATGTGAAAAATTATGTGGTGTTTCGACATTCCAAGAGCTCGTAGGAAAAAAACAAAATTTGGCTCACAATTTTTTTTTGCTAGAGCTCCTCAGATATTATTTGACCATAAACATTTACACGCACCTAGCGCACCCAAGCATGTCGGTTGTTACAAAATTTTCAGATTTTTCTAAATTTGTTTGCTATTTTTTAAATTTTACTGTTCACCGGTCAAACCTAGTCAATGTGGTCAAACCCGGTCAACATGCTCAAAATCTGGTTTTGAACGAAACTTATCTGGTTTTGAGACTTGAAGGATCAAATATATACTAAAAATCTTGAGGGACCAAGTCTATATTTTTGGGGAACTTGAGGGACAAAAGACATACTTTTCTCTTTAGAAAAACCATATCTTGTTGTGCATGAGATGGATGGGAACTATATTGAGATGTCACCTTCTCGTTGGCAACAACAGTCGTAGACTAGTACCGTCGTAGCTGCTGGTGGCCAGTGTTACTACGCCACGACAGCACACGTCTGTTCTGCCTTCATTGCTGCCACTGAGATGCTGACTAGGTAAGGTAGGCCACCGCGCGCCGGGCGCCATTGATCACTGCCGTTCTGGCTGAATCCCTGCCTAAGAGCATCTCCAACAAACTCGCGGTAGCGCTGCCTAAGAGCATCTCCAACAGACGCACGGTAGCGCGGCGCGTTAAAATGTTTTTACAGCGCCGAAATAGTGGTAGCGCGGCGCGTTAAGTTTTTTTCTTCAATAGATGCATAAAAACACGGCTCTAATCCGGCGGCCAGCACGCACAATCCGGTGTCCCAAATATGCAGCCCGAAAACCAGCGCGTTTAAAAATTGGAACGAGGACGCTGGCGTTTTTTATGCGCGCTAGTGTCTGTTGGAGCGCTGTTTTTTGTCTTCAACATCAAAAACACCGGTTTTTAACGCGCGAGGCCCTTTTTAGGCACACCTGTTGAAGATGCTCTAAGCAAAGCTGTCTTGCATGCCCGGCAGCCCGTTACAGGCACGGGCAAGTGCATGTGGGGCGTGGTGGTTTCTTCGTCAGGCAAGATGAGCAGACCTCTCGTGCTCGTGCGACACAAGTTCTACTCTTATTCCTGACGAAGAAACGTACTGTACTCCTCGGTCGTCGGCATATCAAGAGGAGTACGTACGACGACGACGACATATCACCTCAGCTACGTAGGGATTAAGGAACAGACTGCTGGTAGCAGTAGTAGTACAGTACGCAACGGAAACACGTACGTACGTACGCCTGCGCTCATCTGCATGATACTATCTCTTGTTTCAATCAAACAAGAAAAAAAGAAGAAAAGCTGCGTGACGGCTCCCTCGATCATGTCGTGCGGCCGCGCGCCGTTCGTGGCGTGGGTCGCCGGCCGGTCGTAACGCGGACGGACGGACGGACGTGGTTCGTGCATGCGTACCTGGCGGCGAGCCGGTCGGTGAAGGGGCGGCGGCGGAGGGGGCTCCAGCGCACGGACTGCGTGACGGCCCAGTAGGCGGCGTACCAGAGCTCCGCCGCCAGCATGCCCAGCCACGCCGCCCTGCCTTCGCCGGCGGCCGGCACGCGCGTCGCCCGGTAGTAGAGCAGCAGGAGGATTCCGGCGGCCACCGTGACGGCGTGGAGCCTGTACGCCGCCCGGCCCCCGTGCGTCTCCGTCTCGAACAGCCGGGCAGTCCTCTCCATCTCTGCTAGCTCACTACCTCAAGCTCTCTTGTCGAGCTGTCTATGGAGGCTGGAGGTGCCGAGCGCGCCCGCGTACGCGCATATATGGTCGCGGAGTAGGAGTAGGCAGGAGGTCTTGCAATCAGCAGTGACGATAGCGGCTAGCCGGTCCAGCTCCCTCGATGGTTGGATGGGTCGATGGACCCGTGCCGTGCGTGCTCGATCATATCGATCGCGTCTAACTGGCCACCCGCCCGCGCATGGCCATGGGACACACATCGCTCTGGCGCCATCGGAAACGTGCGCCTGCGATACGTGCACGTGGCGCCGGTCTCCTTGCGCAGTGCACGACTCTGATTCCGTTCACGGCCCTGTCCCCGCGTGACGGAATGCATCACTGCTCTTGGCCTTTCGATCGACCTGCGTACGTAGTACGTGTTTCTCGCCTACGTTACGTGCCCCAGGACTCCTCCGTTGCTCGATCGGCGTCCGGTGTGGTGTGATGCGGGAAGGATGGATGGTCATTTGGCCGGATATATATGTAACCAGCGGAGACGTGTGCATGCAGATGCAGCGTCACGCGGCACGTATATACGTACATGCGCATTACCGATCATCATCAGCAGCCTCACTGAATCCAAAAACCGTCGGTCGGCTCCCTGACGCACGCACGAGAGCGGCCGGCCGGTCGGTCCATTCTTTTTTTTAATACGGACTGTATCGTCGATGCATGATTGGTGGATTCCTGGACCAGATTGCATTACACAATGTGAATGTGGGTACAGTACTACTGTACGTGTCAGGGTTCCGATCGATCGAATTTGCAGCGTGCCTGGCTGGCTAGCGACATGTATAGTACTCCACTGTCTGTCTAGAGTGTAGTAGTATTACAGTATATCGGCAGTTAGCAACGGAGGGAGTAGGCAGTATTTATATGAAATTGATTGTCGCCTTGACGACCTTGACAAGTCGAGCGATGAGATGCTTCGTGCCCCACGCTCGCCGACTCTACCTAGCAGGTGGAGCAGTAAGTAATTGATGTTGGCAGCATAGTACAGTACACTAGTAACTGTTGCTGTAGGATATATAATGGGGCGAACAAAAAGAAATCGTTGCTTCTCGCGAGGACCAAATCAGATCCTCGTCTCCTACTCCATTGGTTCGAGTCTACGTCGTTGTGTCGCCGTGCCGCGCATACGCAACGAGCACAATGATAGCTAGGATAGAGACAACTTAATGGGACACACATGTCACTGATATAGACTCATCTATAGACTCATATTAGCTTATAGACTCATCTTAATGGGCCTTTCATTTATTAGCTTATAGACTCATCTTGCCTTGTTATGTGTTATGTTACTCATATTAGTAGTAACATAATATGTTACTCAATTTCTTTCTCTTCTCATTAATTAACTGTCACATCATATTTTTTGCTTAGGTGACATCTATATTACTATTTATGTTACTTTCACTGTGGGTAGTTTAAGTTGACGACGCAACCCAACCCAACCCAACCCAACCCAGGGAGAGGGAGACCACCCAATCGGAGCTTCTCTCACTAAACTAAGCGGAGTAGGAGTAGACTAATTAGATGCTTGGTGTGTGTGCGCGCGATAGAGCGTGTGCGGCACGCAGTTGCTACAGCCTACAGCCGACGAAGAAGCATACGTCCTGCCTGCTCGTCCATCCGTCTCCGGCCGCGGGTACGTGCTCCATGGCCGTCTACGACGCGTCGTGTAGCGATGGACGAGCGTACCAGCCGCCTCTTTCTTCTACGGAGAAAACCATTCCCTGACGTACATGCGCCGCCGTACGTGGCCGGGCGGGTGCGGGCGACGATTCGGTGATCGATCGGGCAGTCGCCGTGGACCCGGCCGGGTGGACAGCGAGGGACGCACCGATCGTCACTGAGTACCTGGACCAGATTGGTATTTGGTACTCCTACAGTGTCAAGGTCCCGGCTTTTGCAGAGTCGGATTGCTTGCCTCGACGATCACCGGAGAGATTTTAGCCACGCTCTCGTAGTCTCACCGACAGGCAGCCGTCAGATAGTTATTGCATGATAATCGATCGAGGGAGCCTGCTTCGGGGAGATGGATATCCACACTGTCCCTGTGCCTGTGCCTTGTTGATCTCTGGAGTATTTGCTTCCACCATCGAAGAAAGACGCAATAATTCAGCCTCCCCGCCCAATCACCAAATCAGCTCATTTGTCCCCTGCTCCTGCTCGTCCATATCAGCCTCATCGTCCCCTGCTCCATCTGTTTGAGCGTCCACGTCGAGCGAGTAAATGCAGACAAGCGATGGATGGATGGATGGATGGAGCAGGCGAGGATGCACGTATGCACATATGTTGAGGACGATTCTGCTACACGCATGCCCGCACATATGATAGGGAATACCGCACCTGTCCATACCTCTTCTTTCACATACGTACGTACGTTACTTGTCTCTCGTCGCGCCAGTGGTAAGGCAGATATGTGCCTTCTCGATCAACAGCTAAAAAAAAAAGCTAATTCCTCCAATTCAAAATAAGTGTCGCAGTTTTAAACTAAGAGGTTAGAGCCAGACAGACCGCGAGGAGCCCGGTGGTGTGGTGATAAAATGTGTGCGGTGAATAGTTGGTACAGCCTACAGCCAATGCGGTCGCTACGTGCAGCTAATCCGTCCGTGTCTGCACACGAGTACTCGATGCTCCATGAGCATCGCTCCGTCCGCCGTCCAGGATGAGGATGCGGTGCGTATCAGCCGCCTTTTTTCCACGGAGACAACGACCGCTTCCCTGCACGCATGCGCCGCCGTGCATTGCCGGATGCGGGCGATAATTGAGCGAGCCATCGAGTGGCACTTCCCCGTGGGCCCGGAGTCGAGACGAAACCCTGCATCGACAGCGAGGACGGCGAAAGACACTGGCACTGGAAACAACCGCCGCCGGAGTTACGGGTGATGGGTGAATTCCTCAAGCGTCGCCAGCGATGAACTTGTTTACTACTTCCTTCGTTCCTAAATACTAGTTGTCTTTTTATAGATTCAACTATGGACTACATACGAAACAAAATGAATGAATCCACACTTTAAATTATGTCTATATACATCTGTATGTAGTTCATAGTGAAATCTTTAAAAAGACAAATATTTAGAAATGGAGGGAGTACATGTTATTATCAGCGGTTAGCAGCCGGGGGACCTACCTTCGGTCTGCCATTCCAGGCGTCCAGCGTATATGAAATTGTGTGTCGCCTTGACTATCTCGATCGACCAGGCGCTCCATGGCCAGAGCAATTGACTGTCGTGGGTATGATAACGGCACATGGGACTTGGTTAACAAGGAATGAAATGTCAGCACCGGTGACGTGGCGTCCCAGGAAGAGGACACCTCAGTTGCCGCACCGCCAGCTCAACCAGAAGTACGCGGGCCTGGAGTGGGCCATGGCCGTCAGCGCCCATGCCGTCGTCACTTAACCAGAGGACGCAAGGGAGGAAGGCATCCGGTGGATTGTTGGAATGAACGGCACGACTCTCTTCTCCCACCTACCTTCCTCTTTCCTCCATTCGTAGCCGACGAGATTGGATCCATCTTTTGTAATTATACCTTGTAATCACTAAGGGAGAGATAGACTGAGATTGCATCGCTAGTTACAGCTATCATAACATCTGGTATCAGAGACCACTCACCTTCTCTCTGTCGTGTCGATCTGGATCATTTCATCGAGACCAGATCCCTGCATCAAGGCCGCACCCACCTCATCTCCATGGATCCGGCCGTGCAAGCTTTTTTGGAGCATCTGGAGACGACCCTGGCGGCACACACCGCGGCGCTTCAAGCTTCCTACGCCAAGTTTGATGATCTCGTGGCGTGGCGCACCGATCTGGAGCAGCACGTCGCCGATCCGAGTGATTCGGTGGCGGCACTCCAGACCGCGCCTCCTCCACATTAGGGGTGGATTAACGAGCTGCTCGGCTCATTAAGCTCGTGATTGTTAAGCTCGTGATCGTTAAGGCTCGGCTCGTTAAGCTCGTTAAGATTAACGAGCAGAAAACCCTGCTCGGCTTGGTTCATTTGAAGCTCGTTAAGCTTGTGAGCGCTCGCGAGCGCTCGTTAACAGATTCTGATGTGTTCAAGTCTACATGATGAGTGTGTAGATGTGGTTTTTAAGAAGGAA
>CBMN010077309.1:0-13731 GCA_000582825.1 Hordeum pubiflorum | reverse complement strand
GGGCTTTTGTCACGCCAAGTCCACTCTGGCGCCGCCTCTCAGTCCACTCGAGAGGGCTTTCCTCCAGGTCACGCTTAGGAGGTGCTCGCTCGTCCTTCAACAAGTCTTCGGTATTGGCATGCGCTCATCACAGACAGGACGAAAGACCAGACTCGGTACACTTGAGTCCCTCACAACATGAGGATATAATATATCATATCATCTATTTTGCCCTACAGAGGTTTTTAGAGGGTGATATTAGGCATGTTAGGTTCATAGAACAAACAATATATCATGATGTATCCTAGATTTTTCTCTTTGGGTTTTCAAGTTGTTTTTATGAGATATCGACGATTCTTCTCTTCCTACGGAACTTTAGGAGAGTTGTCAATATGTATTATCATCTATTTTTTCCATTGGATTTTTAGAGGATGATATTAGACATATAAGATTTATTGATAAATAATATATATCGTGATGTACTCCTCATTTTCCTACTAGGTTTTAAGGAGATATCATGGCATATCAATATATTCCTCAGATTTTTCCCACGAGGTTTTTCGAGGAATTTCAGCTGCATTGATTTCAAGAATGAACGTGACAAGAATATATAGAAGATCTAAGGAGCAAATTGATCAAGGGGGAGTGTTAGAAATAATTGTTTAGTGATCAATTAGTATAATAATTATGTAATTATTAGATATTAGTGAATAGGTGTCTGTTCATAAGAGACACCTCTATGTAAGGACATGTATAAATATGTGTAACCCATGTTCATTCAACAATCAATGAAATCATTTGGTTCATTATCATTCCACTTTCAACAACTCATAGCCTCGTAGTAAACTTTACAGGTACAGGTACGATTTATATACACTTTCCATGCTAAACTATAGTTCCTGGACCACTCCTCGTCTTACTAAAAAGTATAATTATTACTTTTCACTATCGTATATTTGAATTTTTTTTATTTTATATAAATTTTTAGAATAAGATGAGTGGTGGAACATAGTGTTAAAAAATATCAAACAACCAACAAATTGAAATGGAGGGAGCCAGAAGATAACGCATTGGAACATAGTGCCTACCATTGAAAATAGCAGCGCTGCCAACCATTGAATATATAGCGCCCCAACATTGCATTAGGACATTCTCGTTAGATTTTTGATTGACAGAAAAAAACGACAGAAAATAAGAGTTAATTTATCACACATAGAGAAAATTACACACTGTTTTTTTAGCTTTAGTTGGAAGATGAAAATAATAGTGTCTGATGTCTCTGTTGTAATCCCTCCGATCATTAATATTGGACTAAAAAGGTCATATATTAATGGATGGGTGAAGTATCGGCCAAAATATTTAGCTACCAACTAGCCGACCGAAATGTTTATCTACTACCTTCCAGAAAAAAGCTGTTTGCTTTCGATTCGTTTATATATCAAAATTACATACATATTTGTGTATACACTACTATGTGCCCGTGCGTTGCAATGGGACGACACTTGTGTACACGTTGTTCATATTTTTAAATGAGTTTTGACAATATACCCAGACCAGCAGAGACGATGAAATTTCTTGTGCGGATTAATAATAGGCTCCAAAAGGAGTCTTTAATTAGTAATAATAAGATTAGGCACAATATATCTGTTTCATTGAAAGGTTTCTAGTATCTTTATCAAAAAAAAGTTGCGTGATCATTAGTAGGGCAAATTTGTAAATGGGGAAAATCTTACAAAAAGAGGGTAAATTTTAAAATGGAAAAAATGTGCCAAATTTTTTTGCTTTCGGTGAGAATTGAACTCAAAACCATTCATAATGGCAAAAGTGGGTAATTATTTTGAAAACAGATCTAATGTCTGTTAATATTCTAATCTTTCAACTGATGGTCGGATGTTTCTGATTATTGTAAGAATTTTTAGGATTATATCTTTTTTCTTAGCGTGTCTCGTGGGGATTAATGTGGAGGCTCCAAAAAGAGCCTCCAATTAAGATAGTTTGGCACAGAAGGTTTCTTTCTCACAAAATTATCCGGCGTGCATTGATCTGTATAATCCGGGGACCTCAAGTCAGTAATAAGACTTCTCGTCTGCTGCTCCATATCAAATATTCTTGTGTTTACTTCCAGCAGTTTGTGTGGCGCAAAAACAAACAATAAAATTTGTTTAACCCTGGCGACGAGGCACAAGCACTATGCTCAGAGGCGAACCGATCGATGTCGTAGTCCTTGAAGTACCGGCGCCAAAATGCAGTGCTGCAATTCCGGTGAGGTGAGACGAAAAAACGATCTACACCTACGACGCTGTAAGGTCGATAGGTCAGGTCCGTTTGGTTCCCTATGGCTAGCAGTTAGCTTAAAAAACTAAATAGAGTCAGGTAATGAATCGAATACCCATGAGCAGGAATTTAGTTAACAATTATCTCATTATTTGACTTGGCAGCTAATCTTACTATTTTTAATTGGACGTTAATTCTCACCAGATACGGTAGAAAAAAGATAAATCATATATTCTCACACCGTCCACCAAGTAGCTATAATAATAGTAGCCATTAGAGATCTGTTATATTTTCTAAAAATTGACCACCATGTCGTCATAAAATATGAATTAAAATGACCCCCTAAATTTGCATATAAATTACCCACCACGCCATTATGAAAGATGAATTAAAATAACCCTTTCAATTTCTATATAAATTACATCCATGCCGTTTGTTAAAGATGAATTAAAATAATCTCTAACTTTATATATAAATTAACCCCGTGCCATTGTGAAAGATGAATTAAAATAACCTCTAAATTTTTATATACACACCATGCCATTATAATCTCTAAACTATAAAAATATGTTTATAAATTATCAACTAATGCTACTATTAAAGTTATCTATGAACTTTTAATTCATATATACCTCCTAAAGCTCAAACCTTACGTGAGCACAGGTTGATGAACTAGTTCTGCTAATGGTAGGTATCTCTCCCCTAAAATTTTTGATAGGTGTAGGAGAATCAAATAATTAAATTTATTCAATTAATAAATAAAAATACACAGCACTGGACATAGTTTTCTTAGTATCGGTTCCAGCTATTTAGTATTTTCTGATATCCTTTTCTTGGTACCTCCTAGTTTTTAAAACCATTAAATCTTCTTGATGATGGATAGCTGTTATTTTTTGAACGCCGTAAAACTCGTAAAGGAGATTTGCTTATATCTTAAGAGACATTTCACAATGGTTGGGAAAGAACCCATTGGTACCGGGCGGTACCACTCCATTTTACTTTTTCTAGCTCAATTATTGAATAACTAAAATAAAGAAGAAAATGGTATTGGTACCGGTCCCACCATTTCTAGTACCGGACCTACCTATTTGATACCGTCTGGTACCAATACCGTAGTACCGTCTATTTTTAAACAATTGGATTTCACTTGTTGGACGGTTCTTTCCAACCACCGTAAAAGTTGTAATATCTTGAACTTAAACCTTAAGATCATTCTCAACAACGATCTAGACCACCAACTCCCATATTCCATGACACGAATTGAAGAACACAAGCAAGAACACGGTAGATGCAACTAAAATTGCGAATAGAAAGGATTAATCACACGAATTGGAGTCTCACAAACCGGAGTATTCTCCACGGCGAAACTGTTCAATGACAGAATAATCTAAGCAAACCCCCTCTAATCTAATGGTGGCGGTTGTGTATATAGAATAGAGAGCCTAGGGGCGGCCAAGGGGGTGGCTGAGCAACCCTAGGGCGTACAAGGCCTTCGGGCCCAAAAACCGGTCCAGCAGCGCCATGGCAGATTCTGGACGTCATATTGTTTAGACGATTCCTGTCGACTCCGAAAGTATTTTGGCATGAGACCACCTGGGTTGGAAAGCTTATCTCCTTAGCTTTCCGTCGATACATAGAACGTCCAAAACGGAGCCCGTATGTGGCCTGGGCTTCCGTTTTCGTGAGGCATGTTCATGCAGTACGAACCGGCCTCTTGAATGAATTGGACTCCAATTTGGGTTGGGCTTTAATCCATCTTCGCCTGGATCTTGGTCATTTGCGTATTGGTAATGTCCTCTTCAAAGTAAGCTTTATTTTAAGATAAAATAATGTTCCGGTTTTTGCACTTTAAAAGTACACCCAACCAAAAGAAAGAAAAAAGAAAAACATAGAAACCTAGAAAGCTGTAAACAATCTAGAATTTCAAATTCAACGTACAACTGGATGCTGCACTACTATATACTCCCTCCGTTCCTAAATATAAGTCTTTTTAGAAAATTTACTAGGAGACTACATACGGAGCAAAATGGATGAATCTACACTCTAAAATATGTCTATATGCATCCGTATGTAGTCTTCTAGTGGAATCTTTAGAAAGACTTATATTTAGGAACGGAGGGAGTATATATATAGTGGAGTATATATGAACATACATAGTACGTCCCTGATCCGCCTCATAGCAGTTGATCAATTAAAGCCACAGCTGTCCCGGTGTCATTTTCATCCCATAGGATTACAAAACGAACAAAATATCAGACCTTTCTTTCTGTGGTCCAAGATACTAATGTACAAAATGACGTTCGGGTTAGACCAAACCCAATGAGATGGACAAGCGCTACTGTAGATATAGAGTGGGCAGTTAAAACAGTGGAGAAACTCTCAATGAGTTGGGATAGTCTTACACTCCACGAGTACGGCCAACGACTTAGAAAAGAGTAAAGAAGCCCCCGCGTCGCTGACCACGTGCGACTTGGAAGCCGTCTCCGCACGCCATCACGTTTTTCCTTCATATGGTCCGTTCCCGCCGCTGCGGCCGCCTTTGTCGTCGTCATCCGACCGATGGTGACCCCGTTTCTTATTGAGGGCGCGCGACGCCTGGATTCCGACACGCGCGCACGCGCTGCCTTTTCTGCCTTATGGCCGTGCCCACGTCACGCTGTACGACTGCCTGCCCACAAGCTTCCCTATCTGTCCATTCTTTATTTCCGTTGTGCTCCGCTGCCTACTCCACCAACATGAAGTCATGACTCCTAATGATCCACTTCTTAATTTTTCTTCTCCCTTTTTGCTTTTTTCCTGGTCGTAGTCAATCGTAAAACTTGTAACTTTAGAGTCTATGCTCTGCCAATTAGCGCACATGTCATTTGGCACCATCAATCGAACTGCGTTGTTAGCCTTTTAATGGCATGTTTTCTTTTTCTTTTCTAAAAGGAAATGCAATTTAATTTTTGGATTACAGAGTTTTAGATACATGCTTCAAAAGTTTTTATTTCTACATACAAAAGTTTACAAATTATACGGTGGTTGGAAAAAATAAAAGCCGTCCATTAGAAGAGATCTAACAGTTTAGAAATAGGTGGGTCCGGTACCAAAAAATGGTGCACTACTGGAAACGCAAATATTCCTATCGGTACCACATTTTCCTGTCGATTTTTTGAGTCCGGACAAGAAAAATGTCAATTATACTGTCGGTGGGCGAGGTACCGCCAGGAAAAACTGAAAACCGTCAGGGAAATTATGTTTTTCCCTGTCGGTGCGAGTACTCACAGGGAAATTATGTTTTTCCCTGTCGGTGGACCTGAACCCACAGAAAAATTCTTATTACCCTCTCGGTTTTATATTTGTTCTGTCGTTGTTATTTACACCAACATAGAAATTACACGAAATAATAAAATGGCGTCGTTTTTTTGTCTGCGCGCCTTCGCCCGCGCTCATCCGTTTGGCAAAAGCCCAGCCCGCGCCTGCTTCGTAAAACCCTAGCCTTTCAGCCCCCTTCCCGCCGCCTTTCAGCCTGCCCCTTCAGGCCCCGCGCGCGCCGCCCCATCCCTCGCGCGCCCTTTCCCAGCAGCGCCGCGCCGCCGCCCCATCCCTCGCCCTTCCCCAGCAGCCCCCGCGCCGCCCCATCCCTCGCGAAACCCTCGCCCCGGCTCCTGCCGCCCGCGCCCTTTCCCAGTTGCCCCTGCGCCGCCTCGCCCATGCAGTCGCCCCTGCCCCGACCCATTCGCGAATCCCTCGCCTCGCTCCAAATCGCGCCGCCTCTACAGATCCGTGGACGCCATGGTCGCCCGCCGTGGACGCCGCTCCACCGGCCGTTGAGGCCATCCCGGTGGACGCCGCCCACCTCCTCCCCCGCTTCACTCGAATCCATCTGAGCACCAGCCTCGACGCCTTGCCATCCGCTGCCTGCACGGGCCATGGTAGTTTTTCGTGCTCACCAGAGGTAAAGAACCTCACGACCAACTGCTCAGACTATTCACTACTTAATGATGGTAAAGCAGATACTTAATAGTTCTTCGTGCTAGGTCACAGCCTCTGGTGGCGCCTCACTGGCGCTGCTCCCACATCTGGCGGCCTCGTCTCCGTCCACAACTTCATCGTTGTTTGTTCGATCCACTCTGCACACTGACTGCACTGTCTGCTTAAGATAAGAAAATTCACACCATTTTCCTCCAAATCCAATCAATGTATTGTGTTCATTATAAGAGAAAGTTATGTGTGTCATTTGTGTGTGCAATACCTTTAACTGCGGAGCTGTCATGCTACCTGCAGCGAAATATATAACTACAACAGCTATCTTACATGATAAGCATATTAGTTTATTTTGTTCTGCCACCAAAACACAAGGATATGTACTAATCATATAAAAAAACTTTCATAGTTTCTGAAACAATGAGCCCATATTAGCAAACAGCTTGTGGAGTCTTCAATTTGTCACTCATTCTATACAGCAGCCATATATCAACATATATTTAATGCACAGTAATCAATAAATCTTTGAATCGCAGAAGTTAACATGTCACTCCGCAATTGGATGTATAGTGGTTGGCAGCGTGGTAAAGCTCCATCTAATGAATGGATTGACAAAACTACACAGTTCTTGAATCATGCATTTTCATTTCCGGGGGTAGCTGAAAATGGTACCATTAAGTGTCCATGTGCTGAGTGCGGGAACAGCAACCGATGTAGGCACAAAAGGAATACAGTAGAGTTGCATTTGTGTAGGAATGGTTTTATGGAAGGCTATGAAACATGGACGGAGCATGGTGAGAGGGTTGTTAGACATGATCATTTAGACAATGTAGCAAATGTAGAGGGGTTTGATGAGACTGATCAGATGGACCAAATGTTGGTTGATCTAGCTGAGGCACATCCACCTGATATGGATGAGCAACCAGAATATCCCAAAGCTTTCTATAGGATGGTTGCTAGCGCAGATGGGTTGGTGCATGAGGGAACCACACACTCACGCTTATGTGCTATTGCTCGCTTGCTTGCTGTAAAATCAAGATACAGTATGTCAATTGCAGCATATGATGATGTCGTACAGATAATACATGAACTCCTTCCTCTAGATTCTAAATTATCTGATGACTTCTACCAATCAAAGAAACTATTAGAGGGACTTGGTATGCCGTATGTAACAATTGATGTCTGTTATAATAATTGCATGCTCTACTATAAAAATGATGCCAATAAAGAGAAGTGTGACATTTGTGGAGCCAATAGATATGAGGAAGGTCGTATTAAGGTTCCTCGGAAAGTTTTGCGTTATCTTCCCATCACAGATAGGCTGCAAAGGTTGTTTATGCATTTGGAGATAGCTAAGCTAATGCGGTCACCTGATCGCTCGATAATGAGTGGTAACATTGTGCACCCTTGTGATGGAGAAGCTTGGCAGCATTTTGATGCAAAGTACCCAGACTTTGCAAGGGATAGAAGAAATGTGCAACTTGCAATAGCAACCGATGGTTTCACACCATTTCATCTGAATGCTGCTCCTTACTCATGTTGGCCAGTCTTTGTGACCCCTTTAAATCTGCCTCCTGGCACTCTCTTAAGGCCTGAGTATATTTTCTTAGCCCTTGTTGTTTCTGGTCCTGAGCATCCTGGTAAAAAGTTGAATATTCTAATGCAACCTTTAGTGGATGAACTTCAAACACTGTGGAATGGGGTTCAAACGTGGGATGCTTCTATCAAACGTAGGTTTAGAATGATGGCTGCCTACCTTTGGTCAATACATGACTTCATGGCATATGGTGACTTTGCTGGATGGAGCACCCATGGTAGATTCGCATGCCAAACTGGATATGGCTGTAAAGGTTTCCAACTCCCTAATGGTCATAAGGCTTGCTAGTTTGATTGTCATAGGTGTTTCCTGCTTATGAATCATGAATTTAGAAAACAAGTTGATGCATTTAGGAAGAACACAAGGGTGTTTGATGAGCCTCCTCAAACACCCTTGTGTTTAATTCGTGGGACCGATACACACATTTTTTATTTTTTAATTCCGCAAAGGGCATAAATGCCTTTAAAAATTAAAAAAAACTAGTGGTACCGTCTGGTTCTGTGTGGTACTGGTGGTACCTTTCCAACTACCGTAAAATCTCTCACAAAAGTTTAGATACGCAACTTAAAAGAAAGAGGTCTATAATTTTTTTTCAAAACATAATTTGAAAGTTTGGTTCTGTGGATACATGTTCGAACATGTGACTTTAGATTACTTTTAAATACAATTCAAATATTTATGATATTATTTGATAGTTAGGGATGTACAAAGTTGTTTCATATATAATTTTTTTTTAATTTTGTACACACCAGAAAATATTCCAGTACATATTTTGAATGTTTGAAAAACGTTGAGTCTCTCTCTCCCTCTCACAAGCAAGGTGGTGGCCTCTCCATAATTGTCTTGCAAGATTTGCAACCGCAAACTTACAAGTCTCTATGCACGCAAGCACATATACACTAGGGTATTCACAAATATCACTACAATACTTGGTCAAAACCAAGAGCTATGTGCTAAGAAGGACATAAGCAAGAGCTCACAATCACTAGCTATGCCTTTTTTGATTAAATCAGGGGATGAGGGTCCCCACCTTTTCATTTTCCCTTGATACCAGCAACAGCTGGGACTGGAAGGAGCATCAAGGATGTCCCATAGTTACAAGGAGCTCATGGCTCAAGATGGTACATCATAGGGGGGAGAGGGATTTTACATTTCTGAGAGACTAGCTATGCCTAGGTATGCACTCTTTGCTTACTTGATGAATTAGACTCTTAAAATATGTTTCACAACACTAGAATGTACTTAGAAGTCATCAACCGTCCCAGGGAGACAGGGCAAGGGGTATAAATAGCCTAAACCTTCAAACTAGTTGTTGAGGGAAAGTTGCAGCTTGCAGACAAATCTCATCGGACAGTCCAGTGTAGCATACACCGGACCATTCAGTTTGTACCCGATCACACCGTCTCATGTGTACACTCAAACTCTATTTTTCAAGACAATAAAACATTGTTTAATTATAAAAATCAAAATTTATTTTATATCTAAAAAATATGAAACTTGCACTAAATGTTCTCTACAAATATAATCTATGTATTGATGCTCTATTTGAGGATCTTTAGAACTTTTTTCCTATTTCCAATGTTCAATTTATAGCAATAAATAATAGGTATGAATAAAAAATTCTAAGTATCTTCAAACAGAGAGCCATGATAGGTAGGTTATACTTTTAGAAAGAATTTTGTACTAGTTCCATATTTTTCTAATACAAAATAAATTGATTATGGAAACAAGGTTTTATTATTTAAAAAAATAGAAAATCACCCTTCAATAACGCTTTCAGCAAGGTCAGGGGGTGTTTCGTTTCGTCTGATTTGGTTATTTTATGGAGCCCCGGCGATCCAATTTCGTAACTTAGAATTAAAAATCGGATGACTGTGATAGTTTGTTTGAACTAGTATAACTCTTATTCATCTGATTGCAACTGAAGTGTGCCAAGTTCTCTCTGTATGTGATGTTATCAAAATCGTCAGGACGCCTTTAAACAAATATCGTATTTGGACGAGTATCGTATTTGAATAAAAGGGTTTCTGTTTGTTTGAAGAAGCCGTGGGCAAGGCATGTTGGTGCACCTTACTAGCCACTAATTAAATGAAGTCTAAGATAAAAGCCCACACTTTACTGCTAATTAAACTCTTCACTCATATATATGCATTATCTCTTCATAGTTCTTTGAATGCAAATTTGATGAACTTTAAGTCTTTAAACAATATTTGGAAGTGTGACTAAAAAAGTCATACCTCACTTCAGGTTGCTCCTAGACCAAGCCCATAACAAGGCCTCGGTGGCGGTACTAGACTTCAACTCAGGCCAAGCCCACACTAAGGTTGGGCCAGTCACACTCAAACACCAACCCTTACCGTGCTCCTGCGCGCGTCCAACTGGGCCTCGATCGTCGTCCAATCCAAGCAGCCTAGTGCAGCTCTGTCTACCTCGTGCCCCAATGGGCCTGTTCTTTGCCTTCACTAATTAAGCTGTGGTACCCCACACCTAGAAGATTACGCTCACTTCTCCACGCCTGATCATCCCTAGGATTATCTTAGGCTATTTACCTACTCTCGCTTGTACAAGTACTCCCTCCAGGTCCGAAATTCTTATCGTTTTGGACAACGACATAGTCTCCAAAACATAGTTTTGACCAATGTTTTCTATTAAAATATAAATGAATATTCTACCAAATTTATACTTTTGTGAAATCACTTTTTAAGAAAAATCTAATGATATGACGTCAAAGTTTCAAAACCAGATAATTTAAAAGTTATTTATAGTCAAAGTTTAAAATGTTTGGCTTAACCATTGTCCAAAACGACAAGAATTTCGGACTCGTGGAGGAGTACGTAGCAGCAAGAGCGGCGCGCATCATCATTGTGGAAACGGTCAAACGGACTCCACCTGCTGTGCCTTGCATGTAATAACTCTAGCTAGCTCTCATGAGCTAATTAAGCTCGCTTAATTGGGGACGATGATGGCCGATATATCCGTAACAGCACACACAGTATCTGGGTCGACCCTCTCAATCTCAAACGTCTTTGTAAGCCATACATTGCAACAGGATCGGCTCACCCTACAGCAACGATTTGGCCAAGTGTTCCTACTCGTGGGTTTCTGTAGTGAAACCTGCTGTAGGAACGGCTCGCGAACCGCTCCTGCAGTATCCTCAGCGGGAGCGGGCCATCTTTCGAGCCGTTCCTGCTGAGGACTTAGCAGGAGGTTCAAATTATCAACCGTTCCTACTGTGTATTTAAAAAGTAAAAAAAAAAACACCCTGCAGCTCCGCCGCCGCCGTGCTCGTCCACAGCCGCGCGCTCGCACCCCCGCAGCCGCGCGCTCGCCCCGACGCCTATAGACTTGTGTATGTAGTAGTGTGACCCCGTACTTTGTCAAAAATGAAATGCGAGGTGTGGTCTGTCAAAATATATATATATAAGATCGGCACGTACGTCACTTGACGTCGCTACAACACCCCCGAAATATTTATTTACGGTACGGCCATTACATTACATTACACGATGGTTGAGAAGGGGACGATCATTATTTTTCTTAATGAAACCCCCACACTAGACATGCAGGGGATCATCATTATATCTTGGCCGGATCGTGGCGCCGGCAGCAGCAGCAATCTCGCATGGGTGCAAGCTCAGAGGGGGCAATTGGTGACGCAGACGCATCGGGAGAAGGGGTGGTGGTTATCGCACTCGCCGCGGATGTTGTCGGGGCTCTCGTCCAGGCACACCTGGTTGCAGTAGTCCGGGTCGCCGCAAGGCCCGTGGAAGTTGCCGCTCAGGTGCGTGCACTCGCCCAGCGGCCCCACGCCGGCTGCGGCGGAGGCCATTGTTATTCCTGCGAGCATGAGCATGAGCATGAACATAGATGATGGTGATGCAAGGACGTCGTTAGTTTGTATACATATATGCATCGAACGATCAGGTCATATATGCATATGCATGCATGTGTGCTGTGCAGGTGCGGCGAGCGTATACGTACCGGCGGCGGCAGCCATGATCACAAGGAGGAGAAGGGCCATGGCGCCGGCGAGATTCGTCTTTCTTGAAGGCGCCATGTAAAGTTGCTTTAATTTGTATAGTTTTGGTGGAAGGTTGAAGATGATCGAGCGAGGAAATTGGTGGGCGATCGATCGATCGATGTGTATCGAGAGTGAGGAGAAGTCTGGCGGTATATATATGTATATATAGATAGATCAAACGTTGAAGAACGAAGACAAAAACACAAGAATTAGCATCGTCGTCGGCTGCTCATCCAATGAAACTGGAGCATATACGGCGGGCAGATCACGGGCGGCGGGGATAGTGGTGACGTCAGGTGAGGGCGTGAGGGAGTCTTGGGCGGAAACCACTAGGGGAGTGATCCAAAAAAATGAATAGAAATTGTTGATGGTTTACCCGATGATCAGTTTGATCGATGACAGTTAAGGTTCTGGAGCTGCCAAAATCAATTAATCTATTATGTCATCTTCGACTAGCACGTCTCGTCTCTCCTCGATCGCTTCTTGCCCCTCTTCCAACGTAGTAAGTAAGTTACGTTGCTCGCTCGCCCATGTCAAGCAGCAGCAGCAGCAGCAGGACGTTATCATCAGTCACGTTATTCTCTGAATGTATTGTTGCTGATCATCAGTCTGACTATTTTAATTTCGTTCCCCCGTAATTAAGCAGAGCCGGCCTGTCAAGATTGGAACATGGGGTGGGCATGACCTCCATCGCCCTTGCTCTCCCCATACCAGCCGAGCCGAGCCGACTCGTCCGTGTGATAGTGACCGACGACGACGGCGAGGCGATCGTCCACTCTATCAAATTCACCATCGTGTACTCCAATGAATGGGGTGCAGCGCGACGAGGCCGGTCCTTGGGGGGTGGCACTGGCGGCAGGCGGCAAGAAATTAAAATCCCGGGGTGCGTACGTAATACGTACTCTTTGATTGTGGTTATATATATAGGAATAGGAAATCCGTTGATCTTGTACGTACTTCATAATATCTTTTTAGCGCGTGCACCAGGTGAGCTCAACCATTCTGATTTCTCAACATACATCGCTCAAGTCTCTGGGACAGTTGTTGGACCGTACCATGGTGTGCCGAGTGTTATAAACTTCTCTGAAATTTGTTACTGACGAAGGAGAGGTATGCCAGCCGAGGCACATCAGCATTCCACATCCCACTCGAAGATGGCCAAGTCCTTGGTGGTTTCTTAGGGCGAGAGAGACGGGGAGTTCTTCTGATGATGCGCACTAAGGATGTTCTTCTGGGCTTGCAGGGGTAGTATGTTGGTTGGCAGGCTTCATGGGCTCACGGCAATGGATGCAAATCGACCTCGGCCTGGGTGAGAGGGGATCCCAACTGCGCATCACGGCCCACGTTCTGGGATTTGGCTCCCGCACGGACCAGCCCAACCGCCTTTGGCAGGCCGTCTCACATACTCCATAAAGGATTGTGATGGCCTCGTAATCAAAAACCGACCTTAGCTCAGTTGGTAGAGCGGAGGACTGTAGTGTTGTGATGCAGATAAATCCTTAGGTCTCTGGTTGGAATCCGGCAGGTCGGATTTTCGTCTTTTTTTTAAATTTTCTGCAGCCTTTCATCAAGGCCTAGTTTGGTCATCTGCAGAGTTTTTTTATTTTATTTGTAGGATTTATTGTTTTTTATTTTTCTGCAGTCAAAGCTATTCATCTGCAGAGTTGAGCTGTGCTACTGCAGTAGTAAAACATTCACACAATCACACTGCATGCCCGTGGGGCCTGCACGTGTGCACTACTACTAATGGGTTGCTCGTCACACATCCTTGCACGAAATGATCCCCTATTATATGGCAATCGATCGACATCCAAGCCTTTGGTACATGAGTACCTTCATCCCCTTCTTTTCTCAGGTCTCCTTACATTTTGTTGAAATCTGCCCATGGGCT
>CBMN010077294.1:0-10254 GCA_000582825.1 Hordeum pubiflorum | reverse complement strand
ACACACACACACACACACAAAACCTTCTCTCTCTTCTAGTACCACCAACACTACTACTTTGCATCTGCACAGTCCTTCTCCCTCTAAAGTGCATGGGGAAATAAATAAATGTTAGGAGGGAGGAGCCAGCCAGCCCCTGTAGATGCGTGTGTATGTATTCAAATCATACATGCAGAGTTCACCTATATCCATTGCGACTACTGTGCCTGTGCTTGCTTGCGCCTCCGGCTCCAGGTGTTATATATACTGCCCCTCCCCACCTGACACAGCCACAGCCCATGCACATCCGGCTTTGACGGACACCATCTCCATCTCTTCTCCTCTCCGTCTCCTCTCCGCTCAATTCTCTCCTGCCCTGTGGTATGAGCATGACAAGCCCCAGGCTGAAGCTCTTCGGCTTCCACTTCTCCTCGGCGGAGGAGAGTCACACCATGGACACCGCCGAGCACGAGGCTGCCGAACCGGAGAAGGGCGGCTCGGACTCCTCGTCGTCGTCTACCACCACGACGACGACGGCCACGGCGGCTGCTGCGGCTGTCGGCGGGGGTGGCGAGGGGCGGAGGTACGAGTGCCAGTACTGCTGCCGCGAGTTCGCCAACTCGCAGGCGCTGGGCGGCCACCAGAACGCGCACAAGAAGGAGCGGCAGCAGCTCAAGCGCGCGCAGCTGCAGGCGGCCGCGGCCGCCGCTGGACGCGCCGCCGGGGGAGGCGCGCTCTACCCTCGCGGAGGCGGCATGAACCCCATGGTGTCTGCCTTCGCGCAGCCGCCCCACCTCCTCGGCGGCGCCGGCGACGGCGGGACGGGGCCCACCAGCTGGGTCTACTTCTCCCCGCGCGCGGCCGCGGTGGCCGGCGGCGCCCAGGGCCAGCAGTTCCACGTCTCCCACGGCTGCGTCTTCCCCTCCGGCCGCGCCACCCCGGCCTCCGCCTCGCCGGCCGTGTTCTCCTACGCGCCGACGCCCTCCTCCGCGGCCCAGGCCGCCGCGGCGCCCTACGTCGTGCAGGCCGACGTGGTCGACCACCACGGCCGGAGGCTCCACGCCGCCAGCTTCCCGAGATACCCCGGCATGGTGATGGCGCCGGAGCCCATG
Source organism: Hordeum pubiflorum (assembly GCA_000582825.1). Taxonomy (NCBI): domain Eukaryota; kingdom Viridiplantae; phylum Streptophyta; class Magnoliopsida; order Poales; family Poaceae; genus Hordeum; species Hordeum pubiflorum. The sequence continues at coordinate 9,163 of CBMN010077294.1, read as the reverse complement.
GCCGCCGCGCCCGAGGACGCGCTGGGGCTCGACCTGCAGCTCAGCTTGTGACGACTCCGGTCGGTCGAGAGCCTCCGGTAAAAGGAAGGGATGAATTACCCACTACTACTAGTACCTGCCTGCATGCGTCCGAACTAAAGCTCGAACGATCGATCCTCGCTAGTACTCCTCCTAGGTAATTAAATTAGCTAGCGGTAGTAAGTAAAGTAAGTAATTTTTAGCTTCCGGGCTAGCTTTGGAGTGTGAAGCCGGCCGGCCGCGCCCGCCTTGTAACCGAACCAACTCCCGTACGTTCTTGATATATGATCCGAGATCGATCGATGACGCCCTGTAAATTCTTGGTCAAATCCATTCATCCATCCGTCTCTGCCATTTGCGGTATCGATCAATATCACCCATTTTCTTGTTGGTATGTTAATCGCAATTAGTACGTCCATCGACGAGGACGTGTTTGATTTGTCCGTTTAACAAAAACATTTGTCAAGGAGAGTTCAAACAAACAAAAAAAATATCAAGGATGTTCACATGCATGACAATTACGCAAGTGTATTCTAAACGGGCATGCATACGCATATGCATTTATAATCGAGAAGGCGGCATGCACTTGGTGATAGGTGAGTGCTCCATGAGTCAGTTCCCCCCTCTTCTTGTTCCATTTTCATCATGCCACCTAATAAACTTTGTTTGCCCCCTTTTAATTATCCGTCTGCCCCAATTGACATTCTCCTAATTCAACACCCACGGCACTCATACTACTCCATGTAGCATAAATATTACTACTACGTAGTGCTGACCAGTTAGCACTAGTGATCTTGCTTGCACTAGAATTAACCCAAGAGAAGGCCACTTTTGGTTGTAGTCGACACTCGATAGGTACCCGTATAGGCCATATCTACTCACCGGCAGCTAGCAGGCGCACACATGTAGACACATGCAAGATTTACCTGCATATTTTACGGATACGCATGCATCACGAGCGAGCGGCCGGGCGGGCGAGTACGTACGCGCATGGGGTGATTGGACGCGGCACCGCACGCAAGACGTTGAAGAGTGCACCACCAAAGCCATGGCGTGCGTGCGTGCATGCATGGGTAGTGATGGAGCAAACCTTGTTCCGAGTGCATGCAATGCAAAAGGCGGGTGCGTGTGGCGCACCGTGCCGCCCTTTGTGCAGTGCTTCCTCGCTCCAGGCCAAACCGGCCGTGCGATATCCACTGCTCACCGTACCCTACGTGTCAACCCCTCACCACCCCACTGTACATTCACAAGTTAACCATGCATGCTGCGAACCAATCTGTGATTGGATGGTTAGAGGGACAGTGGTATCCACAACCATGCCCTACGTGCGATATCCACTGCTCACCGTACCCTACGTGTCAACCCCTCACCACCCCACTGTACATTCACAAGTTAACCATGCATGCTGCGAACCAACCTGTGGTTGGATGGTTAGAGGGACAGTGGTATCCACAACCCATTAGAGTTTAAATTCTGATGCTCGCATTATTCCTGAATTATTTCAGGATTTTCGACGATGCACATTGAGTGGGAGAAGATATTTCCATCGACGATGAGGCGCATGTGACCTCGTAAATCCCAAGATGATATGTCGGCTCAGTCTCCCGGAGATGCTCATAGGGGTAGACTGTGTGTGCGCTCGTGGAGATGAGTGTATGCGCATGTATATAAACGATTGCGGTGTATACTTTGTTAAAAAAAAACATGATTGCTAGTTCCTCCAAGCACATTGATCAACTTACCTTTAATTTCTTGTGTTACGTGTAAGTACTGATCATCCGATGTGCGACTGTGCGCGCATGTGGCCGAGGCTACAGTAGTCCACGCACGCAGATGCGCTGGCTAATTTTTCTACTTATGGCAACTTAGTGAGGACTCAAAGGACACTGGGTACTTGTGCTGCTGTTATCAAACACGGATGGCTGAGAACAGCAAGTCCGGAGATTTCTTTTTATGGTAGTGTCTGGCGAACCCCTTTGCATAGAGATTCTCAGAGGGCCCACGCCCCTCGGGCCCGGTCCGGAGTGGCCACGTGGGCTGACCACGCTTCGGGCTCTCATTCGATGGCTCCAGCCACTGCTGGCTCAACACATGTCCTACGAATCCGTGGACTCCCATTGGCCGCCTCGACGACAGCAGCCACGACCTGGCCACGTACAAAAGGCACGCATGGCGGCCAATAGGATCAGGTTGTGCTTTACGCTAGGGTTTTGTTTAGTGCATGTGATCAGTAGTAGTACTACTGGTGCTAATTGCTAATTGCCATCTCTTGTTAATTGGTAGGCGTCCCTAGGACCTAAATTAGGATTAATTAGTCAACATGTGCACAGTGGCAGGGAGGAGGAGGTGGATGATGATAGATCATCCTAAGATTCGTATCGCTTATATTAAGCGAGGGGTTACCCGCCTTTCGCGCCCACCAGCTGTCATGCGCGGCCGCACCGGCCCCCGCTTTTCCTTCTGCTCTTCCCCCCTTTTCTCCTGCCCCTGAGACCGTATTATAAGACACGATTGTCGGTGTTGTTCCATGCGTATATCGTTATATTATCGGCGGTTACATGCGCATAAACCGGTGGGGGGCTACAGTTTTGTACTTCCTATGGTCCGCTGGCAAGCGATTGCTGTAAAATTTGCATACTAAACACATGCCACGTGTACATATATGTCATGTGTAGTTATCGATTTATCAAATTTACACCATATAAAGATTAGGTTGGTCAAGGTGGATTAGTCTCTTTAAATTAATCATGGGTCCTAGCTTTACTTGAAGGTAGTTGATAAAATGATGATAGATTGTATAATGCCCGTTACACGTCATTGGGGAGTAGCTTTACTTTGCGAAGCGTGATGAAGCGTCATTACATATAAACTAATCTACATCGACTGCTATAATTGTATGGGAGATGCATGTACAAAGGTTTTCATAGGATGTCTCCAGACAGGCAACTAGCTTTGTTTAGTGTACAACCCTAATTAATCAATATAATCATGACTATCGTATGCGGATATATTAGTTTACGCGCCAGCGCCAGCTCAATCTACTTGACAAATCTATAGCTGACAAAACATCAACATATATCTGACCTCCCTCAATCTCTCTGGGTTAATTTGGTTGTCCTGGTTAGTGACCAGATCAAATTAGCATTTCATTGCCAGCTTAATTGAGATGCCATCATCTCTCAACTTGGCCATTAATTTTGCATGCTGTGAGACTGACGATTTAGGGTTGCATCATCTTGGGATCTTGTGTTGCTCGTGGGATTACTTAATTGGTGGCCCAAGTACACGTAGGTATTGAGTCTTTTGGTATACGGACAAGAAGCAGGTGACGCATGTATGGCCCCTCTCTACTCTCTAGTGCGCATATCTAAATCCTTTACATTTAGACCAGGCAAGTTAATCACACTTTAGTCTAGGCGGCCATTTATGTTTGTGTTTGTTTGGTGACTGAAAATAGTGATAAGCTGACTAGGGTACTTGAATATATATGGATTAGGAAGAAATTTCTAGCTAAGAAGCTAGCTAGCTGAAAGGGGTGTCCACTTAATTAGTTTGTTTTGAATTACTAAAAGTACATCAACTGGTTGCCTTCTAGAATATAGGATACTAATTGGCAACTTCTTAGGGTTCAAGTTTTGCCAAATTCTTGTAGTGGTTGATGTGATGGGGAAGGTGATGTAAAGCTAGAAATACTGATAAACAAACAGATGAATATACAAGTTGCGTCGGTAGGTGTCTATATATCCTGATATCAACTCGGGTACTTGTCCTTTTCTTGTCCCGATTTCCCGAGGCAATTGTAATCTTTGCAGCATTGAATAATTAAGCACCCAGAGAGTATCATTTAGTCCACAGGTAGGGGCTATGCTTGGGTTGGAAACGAATATGGTTCTCTAACAATTATACTATAAGAATCTTTGCACATCGGTCTGCATATTCACCTGGGTGTGCTCACTTCTCAAGTGAATGCTAGAATTATTGGCCAATATTTTGTTTAACAAATATTCGGTGGCTTGATCTTTTCTTGATTGTGAATCTATTATAAAACGTGTAAATGTGGTCCAGTGAGTTGTTTTGGCCGGTCCAAGATTTTTATGCTAACAATTGATTGTTTCCACTCTGAAAGCATGTGTACTGGCTTCATTAGTTTGGCATGTATTGCCACCGTGAGTTAGCACTCCTTGTCGAGACAACTTGCAATGCACGTGACCAGAAAGACGCTGCGATCACTTTCCTAGATGCAGAAATGAACCACCTGGTACTATTTATATTAAGTTTTTGCGATCACTTTTGACATGGCTGTCATACATTAACTCCACTTTGGTACTAAGACATTCCTTTGTGAACCAGGACACTCAAAGAGTTCGATTCTTTTTGGACTATGCATTGTCTTGTACCATCATCTACTTTTGTTTGTACACAATTGTTTGAACGGCTAAGGTAGGTCATGTCCACTTATTCTTAGGTCAGTTTTCTATACATACTATCAATTTTAGCAATCCCATAATACTTGGGCGGTTGCAAAGTTGAGCACTAATTAATTTATACTAGTGCAAAATAATGCATCAACAGTTGGATTGTGTCTGCATAGTTTGGTAATTCTAAGTCAGTCATAGCAGTAGCTAACCACAGGGGTGTATATGTGTAGTAGTTCAAAGAGGTCAATAATTGATCACTACAGAGTTCAGAACGTTGTTTATGTTTACTCAAAAGTGGCCACCGCTTTTGAAAGAAGGAGACAGAACAAACTGAATGACCACCAAGCGGACATTTGCCCCAAAGGCTTCCTTGAACCATACTTTGTTAAGTAGGACACCCAACCACTAGAAGCAATGAGCTGGCTGATGAACCATCATATTTCCCAACAAACTGCCTATGCTGATACCCTTACCACAAGGCATCCAGAATAATTATTATTTTTGCGCCCCCTAGGAGTAAAGGCTAAAGAACAAGGCTAGCTAGAAAAATAAATAAAATAAATAAATTGGCCTGCTGAGGCTCCCCATGTGAGTCACCATCACCAAGATGTCCCAACTACAAACAAGATCTCAAAAGGGGAGATTTGAAAACACTTTTGCCATGATCTCACTCGAGTCCCTTGATGTAGTTTTATGTCAAGAAACCTTATCCTAAATGGGACGAGATTAGATTGTGGGCCCTAGCCGGCCTCTTGTTGTTTTCTTCTAGCTAGGGCTCCTCAACTTGATTATTATGCGCCGAAAGATGGCAGCTTGTGTGTGGTTTTGGACGACTCAAATATGCTATAAATTAATTGTGTGTTTGTATATTTATGTGGTGTTGGAGCATATCCCAATTTTGGGCAAGCATCTGAGTTGTCATGCATCCTCTAGTGGAGCCTCGCTTGGATCGACAAGATTAATTAAAGAACACATCAGTATATATGTGGCCCTAAAGGCATGGAATAATCATTGTTTATTAACTTAAGAGAACTGGTGTTGCAACAGTAACTAACTTTGGAACATGGTAAATTCCTCGGGGCCCGAGGAGGAGCTGAAATACGGTAGAACAGTAAAGACAAGTCATTGATCTTAAGACATCTAACAGTGCACTAGCTAGGGTACGGATGGATTTCCATTAGAGAAAGGAAACCAACTTTGCTTCATGCTGAGGAGTTGATCAGTCTCCCTCTATTAGGGGTCCCAATTGAGCTACTAGCACATATAGTCCCCATGGATAGCTAGCTTGTCTAGAAGGGAAGCAATGGAGTCAATGTCTTGTCTCCCTTTGGCATCATGTCAAAGACCTTAGGGCATCATCATGTTGTACTTAAGTACCCCCTCCCTCTTTTCATGGTGGTGTGAGGGGTGCCCTACCCTCACCTCCTCCCCTGTGGTGTTGGTGTGCATGGCACCAAGCCACCAACCAGTCAGAATTCAACAGGTATTGCCAAGGTTTTAGTAGCCCTAGTAGTGAGCGCCATGATTAGAAGGAAGATGCCATGCTTAGGATGACACACATATGTACTATTTGACATGCGAAATGAAAAGCGCATGCATGCATGCCCCCTTGGTGGACTCCTGATCATTTGGTCTGATGAAAAGAAAGCTCCCCCGCTTTATTGGTATCTGTACTTTGCATCCTGTCACTTGCCCTGTCTTTCTGGTACTGCTACATGCCCCAATTCATCTCCCTTTTCCACAATGGACTCAGCTTCAGCTCAACCCAGCCCAAGTGGCGTGTGGGTTTTGTGCTGTGTGATTGGCCGCAGGGAGTACTTGATGCATGAATGGTCATCCATCTGATTCAACATCCTTTTCCCTTTCCCTGCTCACTGAATTGATGGGCATGTAGTAGGAGTATTTCACATTCACACTAACATTTCACACCCTGTAAAAATACTACACTTGGTTGATTTTGCTGGTGATGTGCCAGGTGTGAACCTTGACCTACTTTCAGTTGGCTAAGCACTCTGAGGCTGCAGACAGTGCACTCCACCGTGCTGGCACATCCAGAATTTCACTACTAATTAACTTCTTGCACTGACTGCCTTATGATCACATTTTAACAGACCTATGGCAGATAATTAACTACCTAGCTAGGCTTCAGATCTTCAGGATTGCTGTAGCGCGTACATGGTTGATTAGTGCTCTAGGTGTGAGGCTTAATCACTCAGTCAGGATGGGTCCAAGCTAACTGTAGCTATAGCTAGGTCTCTGCTCTGCCCATTACTTCATTAGGCCACAAAGGAAGTACATTAGTGCTCTAGTTCTGAGGCTTAATCACTCTCGGATGGGTCCAAACTAACTGTAGCTAGGTAGCTTGGCTCACTGAGCCCCAAAGGCTTCATCTTATTATGGAGATGCTTTCTACCGTACGGAGGGCTAGCAGCCTACGTGTTGTATAATGTCACTTGTGGAGCAAGTGACAATGCTAAGTTAGTAGCAGGACTACTAGCTAGCTACCTAGCGTGCTGTTGATTACCACTGCTTGCATATGTAAGCTATGGTTAGCCGTAGCCCCGTAGGTTTGTTAGTCGTGGCTCGCAGTCATGAGGCGTCAAGTTAATTCAACTCTAAAGACTCTAAAGCGCTTGTCGATCGGAAGCTAGCTAGGCAAGTACTAGCCTCCGCTGCTGCTAGGCATCAACCCATCCGTCGATCTGGTTCCAGGGCGATTGAGTTACTTGCAAGGCAGAGGTAGAGGAAGAGGAAGAGTGGGATCATCGGATTGATCGGGGTGACGCGAGAAAGGAGGCGGGAAGTCGTCGGGGAGGTGGATGCTGCACCAGCACGAGCAACCACAGTGAGATCGAAAGGTGAAAAGAAGAGGGTGGAGAGAAGGATTGAGGTGACGAGGAATCAGCTGTCGGTCGTGTTTGATTCCATTGGGATCCAGTGATGGTGTGTGTTCACTCTGACGGCGAGCGTTCACTGATCGAGTGATCGGGCGCCTGCACTGTGGTACAAGAATGCAAGATGCAGCAGGAGACATTTGAAGCTACCGAGCTTGTTGTTTTCAGTAGAGGACGAGCTTAGCTTAATTAGATGAGCTATTGGTCTTGGGTTTTTGTTTTGTTAGGGAGTCAGTGTGAGACTGAACTATGAACGATATCACGGTTTTTTTGTTGAGAATTTAAGATATCACGGCTGAGCTGGGTTACATGTCCTCACGGGCTCACGGCCCAGCCACCTAAGGCCTTGTTTCCGCGTTAAAAGCCATATACATTGCTTACAGCAAGAACGGAACTCGCTCTCGCCTACCTTGAAAGTGGCCGGCCCAATAACCGGAACCAAGCAGTTTTGGAAAGCTTCCAAGTCTTTTTCGTGGAATACATGTTGACCATTTTTGGGAAGGTTCTACGTGTTTATTCTTTTCTTAGTTTTTCTCTATTCTTTTTCAAATTTCTAAATACATCGCCCACTGCAAGGAGGAGAGCTCCTAACCGGCGCATTCTGCACCCGGTTAGGAGAATTGGTGCCTACTGCGATCTCTGTTGGGCTGTTTCTTCGACCAGCCCATACTCGTTCTTTAGGAAACTGATTCGTTCGTCTGTTTCGATATGTGGTTTGCTTGGAAACTGTTCCTCTGCTCCAGTTTCTAAACGGTTTCTTTACAAAAAAGAAGAAACTATAATTTACTTTGGAAAAAGGAATAGATTACAAAGATGAAAATGATCAGAATTAGTTCTTTCAGAAAAACATTGTGAGAAAAGTTCATTGATTTTGAAAAAATCTCATCCATTTGGAAAACAAGTTCAATGGTTTCTAAAAAGTCATCAATCTCGAAAAAATGTTCACAATTTTTAAAAAAGTTTATCAATTTATAAAAAAGTTTATGAATTTTAAATACAGTTCAAAGAATTTGAGAAACAAAATTGTGGTTTCAAAAAAAGTTCACGATTTTTAAGGAAAGTTAAGAATTTGAAAAACAATTCACAAAACATTAAAAATAGAGAAAAAGAACATAAAAAAAGAAGAAAAAACAACCAAAACAAAAACCAAAAAACTAAATAAAACAAGGAAATCACTGCAGTTTTTTAGGGCAATACTACATCCATCCGAGTTTATTAGGCCCCTAGTATTTTGAGCCAAACTTTGACCATCCATATGACTAATAAAATATACTCGCACTGTTTTTATTTACTCCGTGTATTTTCTTTGATCAAAGTCAAGCTTTGTAAACTTTGACAAAGTTTATAGACAAAATATTAACATATACAGTAACAAATCAATATCATTGGATTCATTGTTGAATGAACTTTCACACAATAGAGATTTGCTACGGTAAATGTTTATATTCTTTACTATAAATTTGGTCAAACTTTACAAAGTTTGACTTTAGTCAACTCTAATATGTAGAGGAAATAAAAACGGAGGGAGTAAAATATATGTTATAAAAATTGCACTGTTGGATTTGTATTTGAAAGATTTTTCCAACGGTATAATTTTTGTGACATATAGTTTACATTTTATTATTTTAATTTAATGGTCAAACTTTAGCCCCAAATGATAGGGGGCCTAATAAATCCGGACGGAGAAGGTATTTAAGAAGAGAAAAGAAGAATATTAGTCACAACAGTTTGGTTGGTTGGTTACCGTAGATTGTACACGGGCGCGGAATTTTTGAAATTTAACAGAAGAAAAAAAAGATGTAAATGGGCTGGCTGGGGGGGGGGGGGCCTTTT
>CBMN010077286.1:0-10385 GCA_000582825.1 Hordeum pubiflorum | reverse complement strand
AACGATTATCATGAACAAGGGAATATGATAATAACCAATTTATTATTGTTTCTAGGGCATATTTCCAACACGGTGGCGGGGAGGCACGGTGGCGTTGCTGGGAGGCGGTGGCGGGGAGGCCGGGCGCGGTGTCGTTGCGTGGGGAACGTGCGAATGGGTGGTTCTAGTAGGGGAGGTGTGGTTAGCGATGATAAGCGTTAGTAATTACGTGGTTTGCTGTGTTAAACACCAAATGATTGTTGACCTTTAGATATCGTTAATGAACGTCTCAAATTGTTTGGATCTGCCTACTCTTTTCCTTTTATAGGGGTAGTAGATGCGAGTTTCATATGGTGTGTGTGCTTGTGTTTGATTCCCATGTAAAGATGGTAATGGTGTGGGTTTGGACGGGTAGAGCTCCTCCAGATTCCTCCAGTGCCTGACCGCTGGATATCCCTATCCATACAACAATAAAAATCGCAACAAGATCATTTTGTACATTTTTTTACAGGTAAAAAACTTGTATTACTCAATCACTGGAGGATTACAATCAACAATGCTCAGCTCAATCACATTTGGAGGGACAGACCCCAACCATGTCACGGTTCTACCTTCCATACAAGCAAAAATAGCTAAACACTTGCTGCAATAATTAAAACAAGAAGAAGTGATACACTACAACACAAATATTAGTCTTGTATCTCAAAAATAACAATAATTTATTGGTCTTGAACACAACATTGATACACAAGCCATCCGTTCCATAATATAAGGTGCATTGTTTTCCATGCAAGTCAACCATTTGAATGTTTGACCAAAATTATACAATAAACTAATAACATCTGCCATACCAAATATATAAAATATGAAACTACTTTTCATGACGAATGAAATGATATAAATTTTGTATTGTGGATATTGATATATTTTTCTAAAAATTCGGTCAAACATGGCCTCGTTTGACTTTTGAAAAAATAAATACACCTTACATAAAGAAATGGAGGGAGTAGTTAACATGGTTGCGAGTTGTGGGTGGCGGACGCTAAGGATGGTTACAATTGTGGTCAGGAACAAGGCCAGAGGTATGACTACTGATGTGAGGGTTAAGGTTAGAGCATCTCTAGTAGGTGGTTATTCCCCTGCCGGTCCATATATTTACGGGCAGGATAGCGTATCCGGCCGTTTTCGGGCCAGAACTGGTACGTTAAATTATGGACGACCGTAAATATTATACGGACAACTTGCAAACCGCCCCCCCGGCCGCTATATCTACGGGGAGAGGGCGATTTAGGGTTGCCATCTCGCACCTAGATCTGTCGCTATCCTTTTGCCCTATGCGCGTTCCTCCTCCCCTTCGCCACTTTTTTTAGCTCCGGCCAGCGTAGTCATGTCGGGAGAAGGTGCTGGCCGTGGACTTGGTTGTCGTCGCCCGTCGCAACCGCGCAAGCGCCGACACTACGCAGAGGCCGCCAGCTCCAGCGGCCGAACCATCGAGTCGTTGCGTCGTGAGTAGGCGTGCTAGCGCGACGCCCTCCCCCGCAGCGGCGGGAGCCGTGGTTGGCGCCACTTCAACGAGTTGTACGAATCTCTCTGGCTGTCCACGAAGGCTCTCCGCGAGGAGGAGGTGGCCCGATTCAACGCGAAGGAGGCGCTAGGCGCCAGCGAGGAGGGTGCCGCCGCACGCTTCGAGGAGGCAGATGCAGAGTACTAGATCGCGCACATCATCTACAAGTCCTCCTGCGAGTACCACCTCGGAGTGAAGCCGTGAGCCGTCCTCGCCCTCCGTCATCAGCCGTCGCCGCCCTCCGTCTAGAATCTCTCTCTCTGTGTGTTTGTGTGAACTCCGACGAGGTCCGGACTATCTAAATGTACGGGAACTTGTTTAATCTTCAGTTTTAAAACTTCCAAGTCGATTTACCGTATTTGTTCTGCACAAGGCAAAAAAGTGTCCGCAAAAGAGCGAACCGTAAATGGATTATGGGGGCCGAGATTATAGCGGTTCTGTTAGCTCTTAGCTGGTTTAGAGTGAAGTTAAAGTCGGGGCTTTTGGGCTTTGGTGGGGACTGTCTATATAGTTTGGCTCACTCCATGCAGGCTCCACCTCTCAGATATCCATTTGCTAAATGTGACCTACGTCCAACCCATGAGTTCGTGTGTACCTACTAGTCGATATATGTGAGCAGAAAATATTCTTAAAATGCGTATCCAACATGCTGCATATTCATGGATTATATTTCCATCCTAATTCCCCGGTTCACTCTCACATAGAAACAAAAGGGAAAACTTTAAGAGAATCTACAGCCGGCGTGTCCCACCTTGCTGCCGGAGGAGCGGCACGACTGGCTTAAATAGCCATGTCGGACAAAAGCATTAAGCTACTCTCTTTTAATGGCTATCAATGATCGCTTTGTGAAGGAGCCCATATCCTTCACAAGACGAACATTGATGACGACTACTAATAGGGAGAAAGTTTTTTTAAGTATGAGAACTTTTTTTCAATCATTTCGTCACGCTCGTACAAAAAAACATGAAAAACCTTGTCAGACAATGTGTCGAACAATGCAGTGCGGCGCAAGTGAAATCATGTAGGTCGGAGGGAGATTTGACGTAAATTTTGTTGGTGGTCAGGCTGTCAGGTTTGATATGACGAATGCGCTCTATATTTACTTATTTAGGCTGGATATGTGGGGTGACGGTCAGGCCGGACGTTTGAGGCCGACTCGAAACGCCCGTCTGGGTTGTTTTTTTTACCGGTCACCGTACACCCGGGCGTTTGAGAGGAGTTTGAGACGTCCGGCTGTAGATGCTCTAGTGCTTAAGGATGCAAGTGGGACGGTCATTAGCTTTCTAGGTTATGTAATGTAATTCTAGTAGTGCATTTTATATAACCTAGAGCTAATGACCTTTTCGATCGGTAGGAATATATTCCTTTTTTACAGAAATTAGACTGTTTCATGTGAATTTTCTGCAATACACTTGTGTTATTTCTACGGCCAGCTCAGAAGTAGTATAAAATTCAAATCTGAAAATTCCACCTCAAGATAGCATACCTAGTACTCCCTCCGTTGGCCCACCCCTTGTAGTTTGGTCAAACTTTGACCATGATTTTGGATAGTAAAATATAATTTACATGCTACAAAATTATTTGAGGAGGTTTCAGATGCCATAATTTTGCTTACACGCAATCCACTGTTTATCAGTTAAATTTATGGTCAAGATTGACCCAAAAATGATAAGGCCTTACATATCCAAATGGAGTGAGTATCTTTTTATTTTTATTTTTATTTTTGTAGAGGCTCCATCTCTTTATTTCGCTGTGAATACTACTAGTACTACTGCCTATGGGCTGACCGTCAGTCTTGGAAGAGCGCCTGTTTATCCGCTCGGTCAGTTGGTCAGCATTGGCGGGCGAAGCTAGGCAAGAAGTCTTGGGGGGGCTATAAACTACGGGTGTTTGGGGCCCAAAAGCCTATGCTTTTCCTAATCTGACCTTCCTCTAATTTTTTTTTCAAGTAATTTAATCTAGGTTGGGGGGCCATGGCCCCTGCAGCAATCAACATAGCTCCGCCAATGGCGCCGCCCTATTGCGCCTAGTCAACGGCCCACTCTAAATGTTCAGATCTGTTTGCTTGCTTCGCCGCTGGCTAACTACATTCTGACTAGTTTCGCTTGCAGCTCGTCCAATCCCCACTTTCAGCATCTCCGGGAAGCTGCAGGTCTTCTCTAGTTTAGCTGTAATCTTTCCTCCAAGATGTGGTTCATCAACTTGTTTCTTATCAAGATGATGTTGTGCACCAGTTAATTAATGCTCTCTTACGATCACCCTCCCAATTCTTGAGATCTGAAAGTTCGTTGCGCTTCTTAGTTTTGTAGACCATTTTCTATCATGCTAAAATCGAGCACCATCTTGCAGAATGACGTTTTTTAAGATATTGACTAGGAGTATCGAGTCTGATGCTCAACTTCATTCTTGAGTATTGTTTGTGTTTATTTTCTGTCTTTAGGAACTCGTAAGTCTTAAGGTATGGATAAGTTGAATGCAGGTACTCAGTTTCGTAGATGTAACTTGTTATTTCTCCTTCTTCGGCTACCGGGTCGGAAGTTAAATGCTACTACTAGTATGTCATTGCCTCACTGGTAACATGTAGCCCATTGGGTTTATGCCACCTATTGGTATTCCTCCAGGCATTAAGTTCCTATTGGCATTTGGTGCCTTGACCAAATGTATGCATATACAGTATCTCTGTATATTACTCCCTCCGTAAAGAAATANNAGAGCGTTTAGATCACTAAAGTACTATTTAACTGTTTAACTGTTGTTTTGGAGTCCTGCTCTGGTTTAGAACGAGAAAATGCAATCGGGGTATCTTCCCCCATTCAGTAAACGCACTAAGTTAAGGTGGCACACGTCTTAGCAGAGCAGTTGCAAAATTACCTTTCACAGTGGGTGCAATACACTTGACAGTTAACCTTTTCTGTTTTGTACAGCATCCTGCTTTGGTCAAATCGCTCACTGACAAAACAGTGATTGCCATCATCTGAGCGTGTTCGTGCAATTAGAAAATTGAAAAATGGATGGTGAATCTAGCAGACGCAACAACCGGGAAAGCATATTACAAGATAAAATTGCAAGTCCACACAAGCTACCATTTCAATATTTAAAAGAGATCACAAACAATTTCTCTGCTGAGCGAATACTTGGTGAAGGTGGCTTTGGCGTGGTATATAAGGTACGACTAAAGCACATCTTTTTTCGTCTTTTCAATACATGTATTGATCCAGAAACCATATCCATATTAATAAGATATTTCAAACAGGGAGTGCTACGAAATGGAGAAATGATGGCTGTGAAGAAGCTTATGGCATATATGCCGGGCTTTCAGAAACAATATGAGAATGAGGTTTATCATCTTATGAGGCTTACCCACCCAAATATAGTGCGATGTGTAGGCTACTGCTATGAAACACAGAATTTATGTTTAGAGTACAACGGAAAATACATTTTTGCTGAGACAGCTGAGAGGTTACTTTGCTTGGATTATATGCCTAATGGAAGCCTTGATAACCATCTTGCAGGTATGAAGGTTCATATGGCAGATATCTTGTTTCTCAAAAAAAAAAAAAAAAATTTGGACTTGCGAGGGAAAAATAACATTTTTTTAGATTGCAGTTTGTTTGATCTGTCAGCATAGCTCTTAATAAATCAAGGTTACCTATTTGTTCACATGTTCTGCCTCTGTAACCAATATTTTTTTGCAAATCCTGTTTGTTTGGGACTCAACATGTGAAAACAGCTGCCACTTTTGAATTCTTCAAAACAGTTGTCACTTGTTCATTTAGAGAACCAGAGTGTACTTCAGCAAATTCTCTATCACTAATTTAATACTGTAACTAATAGGGCTGATTGGTTTTAGTATGCCATCAACCATATGGGTAAGCTTCTTGATTCCATTAACCAACACTTGAACTTCTTTTAGCCTTCTTGGTCTGTGTGCGCAAGGCAGCTTGTGGAGCAATTTTCAAATGAGGCAGTTTTGTGAAATGTATACTGACCAATTAATATATATGTTGCTGATGTTTGAATGAAATAGTATGAGACAGTAGAATACTAGAACTTTACGGTACTTTCATATAATATCAGCACATCAATATATATTTTCAGATAACGTTTATTGAATCCTCTCCTTTTTGTTACATGCGTAGATGAATCATGCGGACTTGATTGGCACAAGCGCTACAATATAATTACTGGTGTTTGCTATGGTTTACATTACCTTCATGAGGAGTGGCAAATTAATACACAAATTAATACACCTATTATCCACTTGGACCTAAAGCCAGAAAACATATTGCTCGACGACAATATGTTACCAAAGATCGCGGATTTTGGTCTATCGAGACTATTCGGTGAACAACAAACTCGAGCTTGCACTATAAACCGTGATGGAACATTGTAAGTTGAATGGTCTTCCGCTGCTTTTTAGTGATCAGTGAGATATCTTTCCTTTATAGGTCTCTTAATGCTTCGAAGTTTGACCACACCCATGCTGCAATGCA
The DNA here is from genome assembly GCA_000582825.1 of Hordeum pubiflorum. Taxonomy (NCBI): domain Eukaryota; kingdom Viridiplantae; phylum Streptophyta; class Magnoliopsida; order Poales; family Poaceae; genus Hordeum; species Hordeum pubiflorum. Next base: position 4,349 of record CBMN010077286.1, on the reverse strand, counting down.
GTGGTTACATGGCACCAGAATACCTACAAAGAGGTATAATCACAACTAAATCGGACATATTCAGTTTGGGTGTGATAATTATAGAGATAATAACGGGGCACAAGAACTACCCTTTCGGTACTGGAACATCTTACCATGATTTCGTTGAACTTGTAAGTAACTGTATTTCAACATTCAAGAGGGAGGTCGTTTGTGATAGAGATTATGCTATGGTTTATCTTTACAAAGTTGAATTTTATCTCTACTCTAATTAACAGGTACTTAAAAATTGGAGAAACAGGTTGGGAGCAGCATCATGCTACGCATTACTAGAAACAGACTACCAACAAATAAGAGGTTGCCTGGAAATGGGTCTAAGCTGCTTGGACACTGACCCAATGAAAAGGCCGGCAACAAGGGAAATTATCGGAAGACTTATTGAATGGGGAAGCACCAATTTCCATGTCGGCAGTGATGAAAGATCATCAACACTTCAGGTATACTCCCTCCGTTCACAAATATAAGATGCCCGAAATGAGTGAACACACACACACACACACACACACACTAAAATGCATCTATATACATCTGAATCAGAAAAAAGTTAGAACATCTTATAATAGTGAATAGAGGGAGTACCATTCAATGATAATACATTGTAGGATATATTGTATTTTCCAGCTCTTTCTTTTCTTTACGGAAACTAGCTAGTGTACACATGAAGATCTACCACTGGATGAAATCTGTCCAGATGCCATTCCTTCCTAATGCTGGAGCTCTTATATGCAGATTACATCTGACCCAAGTGAATTTCTTGGGATCAATCCCCGCGAGCTCCAGTTTTGCTTGGAGTTAAACAAACGGAGTTGTTGCCTTGTACAGCTAACAAACAATACAGAGGAGCATATTGCATTTTGTTTCGGGGTTACGAGGGCAAGAAACAACTACAGCATTGAACCGACTAGTGCCTTTCTCTGTCCACGGTCTACATTTACCGTCTTTGTTACTATGGAAGAATTGCATGAGTCACCATCACATTTGCAGTGCAACGATGAATTCCTTGTACAGACCATTGTAGTGAGGGGTAATAAACTCACATCCAAGCACATTACGGATAACATTTTTAACATGTCAAGCAATGTGGTGCACAAGGCAAAGTTGATGGTTGCTTATGTGCCACCCGCCCAATCGCCATCCCTATTACATGTTGGGTCTGAGAAGATAAATCCATCAAATCTGCGGCCATTAGAAATAGAAAGCTTTTCGGTAAGTTCCTTCCAACAGAAATTCCAATCTATTCTAACCAGGGTGCTCAATGGAAGCACAGGTTAACTGCTACCTCAAGTAGCTTTGTGTTCCTCTTTCCCTCCTTGTGGAAAGCTAGCTTGGCCCAGTTACTTTTACCCTCATGGTGTTCCTAATTCCGCTTTCATAATTTTTAAACTTTGTGCCCCAGGACCAAGAAAACGTGGACATATTGATTCGCTGCATATGTCAAGATCTTGGATTCTCGAATGGCAGGCCTATTGCAGCCTGTATTGTCTACAGGTGCCTTTTACACTGGAAATCATTTGAAGCTGGAAAGACTAATGTTTTCGATCGTATTATTGCGAGCATGTTTAGTACAGTAAAGGTGAAATAACCTATGATTTAATATCACAGTTTTTATTATGTAGTTTCTCTATACATGACTTCCAGTGTGATTCATGCTCAACCAATTAATTCTCGCACTTTTATACATTTGTATGAGACGGTTCCTGATTTTGTCTTCCTACACATATTGTTAAAGTAATTGTAATCAGAATTTGTTTACATATAAATAATATAAATTCAATAACAATTACTATATCTCGACGACAGACACTTTGAAATCAGAATAAATTAGATGTAATAATGAGGAAGAGTGCACTATAAGTGGCTACAAGTCAGTTTTGTAGAATCAACATTATTTATTTGAGTCCCTTTACTCAATTGTATACAAATTCTACACTTACCCTCACAGCAGCAGCAGCAGCATATGATTATATTTATATATGGAATTTTGGTGGTGCACATTGTCTATCATGTTCCACATGTACGATTATTTTTATACGCAAAACTGTGACTTTCTCGTAGTGCTCCACCCACGAAGATAAAGCAAAATCCTCTCTGTAATAGCAGGGAAAACAATATCAATAATAATAATGAAAGCAACTGAAATAGTTAAGGGCAAAATGCGGAAACCAAGAAACCCATTCTTTTTATGGCCAATTATACATTTACATTTGTTTTGATTAATTTATTTATGAATAATTATACAAGTTCTCCATAATAAGAATTGAGAAAACAGAGTATTAATGTGACAGTAATTTTTGTAATGCAGCAATAACGTAGATTTTTTTGGTGGTATTTTTATGTAGTCAAGTTCAACTTCTTGCTTTCCACGGGACAAGAGCAATGATATGTTAGCATATTGGCTCTCCAATTCATCGACATTGCTCCTGCTTATGCAACGAACAATGAGAACAGCTACAGGAGGTAGATTCACTCCTCGGAGAGGAAAATCATTTGCCGCAATAGTTGATATGATAATCGCGGTAAATCAACATTCATCCGGTGTTAACTTTCGATACGCTATGTTTATAGTTCGAAAAATTCTTAACTCATTGCTTCTGAATACATTAGAGGAATCGATCTTCGGGTGGAAAGGGTGATCTTCAGCAAGTTGAAGCCAGACGTCCTGCTCAGCTTTTCAAGGGACACCTTACAGGTTTTGTTGAGAAGGTTTATGGAATGATAAGAGACAATTTGGTGAAAGAGATATCTCCATTGCTTGGGTGTTGCATCGAGGCATGGATAATGACTAGAATGCATTTTGTTTTTCTAAAATAAATAAAGATAAACATCAGGTTTTTGTTTAGCTGACACAGCGACACTTCTTATGCAGGCACCGATAATCCTAATTTGTCAAGCACTGTTTGACCATTGGCAAAGCATTGTGAATATATTAACTGACTATTTACGTGTTCTGAAATCCAATTATGTATGTAACCTAAGTATGAGTAATCACGTACCATTTTGAAGTAACTGCATGCATTAACATGCCTTTTATTAACATCTACAGGTCCCATCATTCTTAATCAGCAAGATGTTCACTCAAGTCTTCTCATTTATTGATGTTCAGTTGTTCAATAGGTAAAAAAGATGAGTGTATATACATTATTATACACTTTCATTTAAGATTCTTAACACCTTGGACTAAGAAACTGAAGAGATTGTTATGATGCTCCTTATCTTGTAGTCTGCTTCTATCCGAACGCTGTTCCGTCAGCGATGGAGAATATATCAAAGCTGGATTAGCTAAGTTAGAACAGTGGTGCACTTACGAGACAGAAGAGGTCAGGGTGAACCTTTTTTCCAAGCTTCTTTAATTTGCATGCTAATGACATGTAGTACACACAGTATGCAGGCTCTTCCTGGGAAGAACTGAAGCACATTAGAAAGGCTGCTATATTCCTGGTAAGGTGTTCTATATTGACTGAGTGTTTGGTTTGCAAATTGCTGAGTAGATAATCCAAGAAAATTGTACTGTTAGACAATGTGTGAAAAGCAGAAGGAAACATTGGAAGAAATCTCCTGCCATCTGTGCCCTGTAAGTGGTGTTTGAACTCTGTTAAGCTCAGTCACTAATTATCACGTCTGTTGGATACATGTAACTCATGCTGTATGATTTCAGGTGCTTAGCATACCACAGCTTTACCGAATCAGTACAATTTATCGGCATGACCGATATGGCGCCCATGATGTTTCGCCCCTTATTGACGTAAGCTCGTTTTAATGCCCACTTTCAGTGAGATTATGTAGCATCGAATTTTTCTGGTCACTGTATCCATATATATTTGTCACCAAATTTTGGTTCTTGATGAAGAACAAATTATTGTAGATCCTCTCGAGTATGGAAAGTCTAATGACAGAGGCTGTGAATTAGGCAGTGGAATATTCCTTGTTGTTGGATGATGACACAGCAAGGTTATTTCCCTATCAGAGTTCAGTATGATCAAATTTTATAATGCCTGTGTGCGTATCCTAGGATGCAGAGGCCGGGAGGTTAATACTGTTCATGGCACCTGTAACTACAGAATTCCATTCTCTGTGAGCGACATCCTGAAGTTGATGACAGAGTTCGAGTTGACAAATGTGGATATGCCAGCTCTGAACCGGGAGAATCCTTGCTTCAACTTCCTACACCAAGGAAAGGACTGACTGAGCTGGTCCTTGTATAGAAGTTAAAAATCTTTACTCAACATGTGTGTAAATCATGTAATACTCGTACCTTTTGTTTTCTTCCAAATAGAAAAATCTAGTCTCTTCAGGTTAATCGGTAGATATAT